>PVIU01008616.1:0-82031 GCA_004026605.1 Ondatra zibethicus | reverse complement strand
ACACTCACTAAATAGTGCATTTAAAAATAACTTTAAAAGAGAAATACAAGAATTGCTTCTAAGGAAAGTTTTTAAACTTTCTGCCATGTAACTGGCTCAATTCTTTAGATGGGGTGGAAAGAAGGGTTGTTAGATGGAATGTTAAAAAAATAGCTTTACAGGACTGGGGGTATAGATCATAGCATTATGAGGTCCGAGAAAAAGAGAGAGAGAGAGAGAGAGAGAGAGAGAGAGAGAGAGACAGAGACAGAGACAGAGGAGAGAGACAGACAGAGACAAAGACAGAGGAGAGAGAGACAGACACACAGAGACAGACAGAGAGAGAGAAGGACAGGGAGAGGCAGAGGGAAAATTTTATTTGCTTAGGGAAAATTTGTATCCTACCTATAATCTCTCCCTGCTCTCATGTGTGCATGTAAGAAATGTAAATGTGGATATAGTATAACATGTAGAGAGGAGAACAAGAAATGATAAATAAATATTAGATGAGAATGGATGAAATCTAGGTAGTGGACACATGATTCTTGAAAGTGTATATGAAGCCAATTGTTTTTATAGTTTTAACTCTGTTATTGTTTTTCTGGTAGTGAATACATGCATAAAAATAAAAATAATTAATACTTAAAATGTAAAATCAAATATGAAGCTTCACAGCTCTAGACTGGCTATTCTAATTGTATGGATGTTAACTGAGATGTGTAGCACTTGAGTCTGGCTAAATTTGCTGATTCATGTTTTTTGTTTGAAAGTTAATTTTTTAATAAATTTTTAATTATAAAGTACCACATAATAATAATGATGATGATTTTTAATCAGAATTACAATTAAGAACAGAACTGTGTATTGAATGTTAATATTAATTTTCCATTTCTAGGTCAGTTCTTGGATTCAGAAAGTATTGGCTGCCGTAGACATCAAAGTCATCAAAGTCAGATAAGTCTTCTTAAATGATAGTATCCTTAGAAACAGCACTAGTCAATCACAATGCAAATCCTACAGATGTTGATGGGTTCCTTGTAGAGGAAGGCAAGGACTAAAATAATATATTAACTCCATATAACTTTTAGACAGGAATGATGCTTCTGAGTATGAACTTACAGGCACCTCTATAGCAGTCATTCTCAACCTTCCTAATGCTGTGACCCCCTTTTTTTTGAAGAATTTTTATAACTAAATAATAAAAAGACATAACAATTGTAAAATGGATAAAAGATCTGGACAGACAGGTCTTTAAAGAAGACATACAGATGACAAGCACATGACAAGATGTTCCACATCAGCAGTCAGCAGAGCTATCAGAAGCACGGTGTGAAATGCCACTGTCTACCTTTAGGGAGCTATCCATGATCAAAACCAGACACCAGCAGAACCCTTGACACACTGGCAGCGAAACAGCATACTGCAGTTGCTCTGGAAAGCCGTCCCACACGTTCTTTTTTGTTTGTTTGTTTAACCTGTATTTCTTTATTATCTTAACCAGCTTTCAAGGGCTAAAACTTTACATTGCATTTTTAAATGAAAAATTAAATGGCTTTTTGGGATCCTAGTCAGTTTGAATTCACACCTTCCTAGGCCTGGATGGAGGCGAGAGGGCCTTGGGCTTCCCACAGGGCAGGGTAACCTGCCCTCTCTTAGGACTGGAGGGGAAAAGGGGAGGGGGAGTGGGGAAGCTGGAGGGAAATGGGAGGAGCGGAGGAGGTGGAAATTTTGAATGGTACTATTTATAATGCAATAATAAAAAATTAAATGTGAAAAAAAATAAAAAAAAAATAAATTGTTACTGGCCATGGTCAGAAAGAAAACAACAACAACAAAAAAGAGATTAGATTCAGGGATCTCTTTCTGAAGAGAAAAAGGAAGGATATAGTATAGAATTAATGGGCTAAAAGGGTGGATTGTTGAGTCTACTTTTGAACAACCACTAGTCTCAAATATTTTACAATGATCTTCATATACTGATACAAAGAAGTTTATTTTTACTATACTGTATCTATGTTTCTATTCTTGTTTAAGATATGGTACTTATGCTGTGACCCTTTAATGCAGTTCCTCAGGTTGTGACCCTCAACCACAAACTATTTTGTTGTTACTTCATAAATGCAATTTGTTATTATTATGAATTATAATGTAAATATCTGACTTATAGTATATCTAATATGAGACCCCTAAAGGGGTCATGGCCCAGAGGTTAAAAACTGCTATTCTATAGTTTGTGTACTGATGTTTTTCAAACATATGTGGATGTATATGATCTATGATCTCCAATATTTATCAATATTTATTGTGTGCTAAGGGAGCATGGTTGATGGTGCTAGCCTAGTGAGGTGAACTAGTGATGGACTACACCATCCAGCTTTATTCCAAGAAACCTAAAGTCCTTGAAAATATTCCTGGATGATTACGCTGTGCCTGTACGATTGCATCACCTTCCAATTTCATTTTAATCTCATTCTATGCTGAATATATTTTATGTTACCTCAATTCTCAAAGGCAAATTTTCTTCCTATTACTGTAAAATTCATTTTTCCCACATTAAGTCTAGTGTAATTTTGTCTTCATGCATGTTTTACTCTCCAGCCATTTTGTTTTTTTCCCATAGTGCTATAAACAAGCCAAAAATTGTTGGTATAGCTTAGAAACCCCTTCCCAGCACTTAACTTTTATTTATATTATATTGATTATGTTGGGCTCAGTTCAAATCCCTTCTCTATTCTTGACATCTTTTAGGTTACGGTGAGGTCTTTTATCCTTTGAACTAGTAAAATTTTCTGCTTATTTTGTTTCTGTCTGCAAGCTTAGCTAATAAGATTCTGTGTATAAACTGCTTAGCATAACTTGATGACACTAAGAAGCCAAGAATTGTTTCAATATATTGTTTGCTAGTGAAGTCATGGTTATTGAAGGCAAGTGTATAACCACAAATTTACTAAACCAATACAATCTCTAACAACAATCTATAAACATGTGTCCTTATGCACACAGATAAGTGTACTCCTCACCTCTCATCAAGAACAGTTCTTTTTATAATAGACAGAGCTCTCTATAGAACAATGGGTTATTACTCAACTGTAAAAAAAACAATGAAATCATGAAATTTGCAGACAAATGGATGGAACTAGAAAGAAACCACCCTGAGAGAGGTAATCCTGACTCAGAAAGACAAATATGGTATGGACTTACTTGTAAGTGGATATTAGGTGTAAAGCAAAGGATAACCAGATTACAATCCACAGCTCCAGAGAAGCTAGGTAGCAAGGAGGACCCTAAGAGGTAAGCATGACTCACCCTGGGAAAGGAAATTAGATGAGATCTCCTGGGTAAACTGGGGTGGGGGGGGAGCGGTAAAGGAGAGGGAAAGAGGCAACGGAATGGTTGGGGGAAGGGATGGAGTGGGAGAGCAATGAAAGAGAGAACCTTGATAGAGAGAGCCATTATGGGGTTGGGGAGAAGCCTGGTCCTAGGGAAATTCCCAAGAATCCACAAGGATGACCTCAGCTAAGACTCCTAGCAATAGTGGAGAGGGTGCCCAAACTGGCCTTCCCCTGTAATCAGACTGGTGAATATCACAACTATCATCATAGAGCTTTCATCTAACTGATGGAACCAGATGCAGAGATCCACAACCAAGCACTACGCCGAGTTCTGGGAATCCAGTCGAAGAAGGGGAGGAGGGAATATATGAGCAAGGGAGGTCAAGATCACGATGGAGAAATCTACAGAGACAGCTGAACCAAGCTCGTGGAAACACATGAACTCTAGACCGACAGCTGTGGAGCCTCCATAAGATGGATCTAGGCCCTCCGTATGTGGGAGACAGTGGTGAAGCGTGGACTCTCTGAGGGGCTCCTGGCAGTAGGACCAGGATCTAACCCTGGTGCATGAGCTAGCTTGTTGGGACCCATTCCTTATAGTGGGATGTCCTGCTCAGCCTTAATGCCGTGGGGAGGGACTTGGTCCTGTTCTAACTTAATGTGCCAGACTTTGCTGAGCCCTTACCCTTTGGGAAGAGTTGATGGGAAGTAGATTGGGGGGAGGCGAGAGGGTGCAGGAGGAGAGGTGGGGGGGGAGAACTGTGGTTGGAATGTAAAATAAAATTGAAAAAATAAATTAATTAAGAAAAAAACACAACCAATGTCATCCTGCATATTTTAGCTATTTCGATGAATTGAGTTTGTAAGAGTATCTAAATTGAAGTGTTTTGTCACCATTTTTTGCTTCTCCTCAGGCTTCCCTTTCTTTCACTTATGTGCTTCTGACTTACACTAATTTGCTGTTTCAGAAGGTGAAACACAACATTGCTTATTCCCAATATAGACACTAATAATAGATAGCATTTGGTGGGCATATGGTGTAAGCTTAGGATATTTTTTTAATTCACTGTACAAATTAGTTTATCTATACTTTAGAAATATTGTAATTTTATTTTTCGTATTTCACAGATAAGAAAACCAAAGGATGTAGAGGTTGAGTAGAGAACTAAAACTACTTCGTGAATAAATGGAAAGTTCATAAGTCATTGCCATATACAGTAATCCGGCTCTAGAGCAGTCTAGCAGACAATGGCATCCATCAGATTATACCGGCATTTCTCCTCCTTCTCCAAGAAATAAAGCAAGCCAGGTGCTGTGGCATGTACTTTTATTTCTAACATTTAAAATGTACTTTCAATTTAAAAGAAGTAAACTAACTCATAAATTTTAGAAATTGATTTGTAGTTTAAAAAAATCAGTCAATTAACAATAAAATCTAATACATACCTCAAATTGTTCAAATGCTTGCATAGGTCATGACTTTCTTTTCCACATAAAAGGTCTCAAGAATATATTATAATTTAACTGAAGCTAGTTTATTTGGATATGTTATTGGGAATTTATGTTGAAAAAATAATTATTGTATATTTATCTCTTTTTTTCTCTATAGCTTATCATTTAGGAAAAACAGCTTATCATTAGGACAACAAGGTCTAGTTTGTACCCAGCAGGACAGTACTGATTTGGTGTTAGATCCTAGGTTTATTGATACAAATGAATGCCACTAGAGAATTATTTGGGGTAAACGACTGCTAGACATTTTGTTTGTATATGTGCATATGGCAGCACCCAGGATTCCTCTCTGCCTTGTTTCTGTCCAGCTCCCTGATTAACTTCTGTAGGTCCACATCCATGATGCATGGCTACCGACACAAAAGAAAAAACTTTTAACAGGTTATGTAGAGATTATCAGAAGTTTCTTATTTGATATTGTTTTATCACTCAAGTATTGAAAGTTCGTAAGGTGGGTCAAAATACTGCATGATGCATAAAGAAAAAATTTGTTATTGTCACTCAAATACAATAACTGGCTAACATTTGAACTATGTTTCACCATTATTCAGGAATGTTTTTGTGAATGTGTTTAATAGAATAGATAGATGACAGATGATAGATATGTTTGTACATTTCAAACTTGTTTCACTTGACACATACTATGATTTTTATTACTTGGCTTTCTCTCTTAAATATATGTTTCTTAACAAATAAATATACAATTATATTATTTTTATTGGAGAGGTTGTACTGCGTAAGATTTGACCATAAACTCTGAAATTAAAGAAAACACACATGTGTGTGTGCGTGTGCGTGCGTGTGTGTGGATGTGTGTGTGTGTGTGTGTGTGTGTAGACAAGGGAATGATGTCCGGTATCATTGGCTGCTCTCCTCTTTATTTATTAAGGGAGGATCTCTCTCTGAGTCTGGAGTTTGCTGAATTGAGAACTTACAAGTTGTTAAGCTAGCCAGCTTGACCTGGAGATTTCCCTTTTTCTGTTTCCTAAATTCTGGGATAGCAAGAAGGCTGCCATGCCTGCTTGGCTTTTACGTGCTTTGTCCGCTGAACTGTCTTCTCTGTGTCTCACATTGCAGCTTGGGCTCACAATGAACTGCCTTCGCAGCCCAGGCTTGCTCTCTACTTGAAATCCTCCTCCCTCAGTTTCCTGAGGGTTTGAATAACAAGTGGCATATTTTTGGGTAAAAATACATGCTGGTAGCTATTTTACAAGTTTTGTTTCTCTTCTTTTGGAGGCTTAGAAAGGAGCCTTAATCTAGTTCTTTTTATGTTATTGTTTTAAGATAATCTGGAAAAGTTAATTAGTAGTCTCATTAAATTTTTCTATGTTCTGACAGCATCAGTTTCATCATGATTTAAATCCGAGAAAATAACTCAACTTTTACTTACAAAGGTGAATGTGAACATTTGATGCTTCCCATATTAAGAATCATCACTACTAATAAAAAGTTTTATTTATATCACCATCAACAGGCTTTTCAGGAAAACCCCCAGTCATTCCACATGAGATTGATAATTCTAAATGTGGTAAGCTATATGGTCACCATGAAATATTTTCCTAATTTCAAATTTTCTATTCCATTAAGTTAACAATTTTTAAAGACTTTCAAACATGGGTAGGAAGTTAGAAATGTCTACCTAGTCATTGTTTAAACCTTTTGTTATTTTTATTTTCAAGTTAAATAAAAATTATAATTGCATAATTCCCCAGTGTACATTTTTTAATCTATCAATTTGAATTATCATGTGACATGTAAATTTTTATCATGACTTCAATCTACAGATAAGTGTTACTCTATCTGCATATGTTTAATAAAACTTTTGGATTATTTCCCTGAAATATGTTATTATACCTTCAAACATCTTTACAGTATAAAGATAACACTAAAAAACCTTCTTTAAAAGAGGCATTGAAACAGACCTAAAAAAGAATAAACCAAGCACTTCTTAACAAAATTTTACTTTTTCAAATCCTGAATTAGTAATATTTTATTGTGTCTATAAATTGTTATTGGAAGCATCTTTCTGGTGTTCTGGTGTAGCTGTAGAAAGCTTCCTAAACTTCCCTTTGTAAGGCAGATACCCTGAGCAATGAGTTTGCAAACTTCTGCTCTGAAAATGAGCTGGAGCCTGGCAGTTTAGAATCAAGGTAGAGACATGAACCTTGAAATAGGGGAGCAGAGTAGGAGAGTGCTGTTTTAAAAGATCTGTGATAGTTTCACGTTATGAATGAGGACAAGCCAGACAGGAGATTTCTGTGTAGGACAGATTTCGACCCGAACTAACAGCAGATATAATCAAGGCAGAAATCACAGGAGATAGACAGGCAATTTCGTTTTAACCCAAAGAAATAAGTAAAGCTGGAGCTCACAGAACAGACTGCAGTGCAGGCCAGGCCAGAAAAGCTCTTCTTGCATTAAGATGAACAAAGACTAGGAAGAAGAGATTGAACAGCCATGAGTTGGATAAATGTCTTAAACTGGAACCAGTCTGGAATGGCTTGACCACTGAACATCAACGTCTAAAGCTGAAGGAAGAAGAGGGAGGAGGGTCTGCCATGTCCCATTCCCATTTCCATGAAACCCAGACCCATGCTATTAGCATTTTGAAGATTCATTATAACACCCAAGTTACTTGTTGCTTATTTTTATTATAACTTGCTTTACAAAGGCGGCCAGGGGACAGATCAAGAAATAATAACATTTTAGTTTATTAAGAGGATTTTGGTAAGGTCTGTGAATGAGCAATCCATTTAGGCAGAGTGAGAAGCCATGTTGTAAGCTCCGAGTAAACTAACAGCGGTCGGGGTACCTCTGTTCCCAGTTAGACCACTCACAGACCAACCATGGGAGACTCATTCACCACAACAAATTATATTTCCAGTTGATTAAATAGTTGAGAAAACATTTGCCATATGGTAGTGTGGGCAGAGAAGAGATGCCCTACCCCACCCTCGCTGCCTATGGCAGGTGAGAGTTCTGGCCCTGAGGTCATAAGAGTGGGAGAGCTGTCCCTGCCCCTCACCAGCTGCGGCACTCAGGAGAGTGGTCATTGTACCTAGCCTGGGCAACACAGTAGAGCTGGTCCTGATGGTGAAGGTGTGGGACAGCTGACCCTGAGGGCAGGAAAGCAAAAGAATTGGAACTTCTCTTTGCTCATGGCTGCAAGGGGTAACTAGCCAGGATAATGCTAGAGAGCTCACCCTGGTGGTGAGGACAAGGGAGAGCTAGCTGGTGGGCTGACCAACCCTGGAATTACACAGGCCCAAAACTAGGTTATGAGTTGGCTCATCCCAACATCCACCTCATCTGTGAGCTGCTAGAACACGTGAAGGGGCTGGTCCTGCAGACCCCAAACTGCAGGATATCCATGACACAGGGCATCGATAGTGTAACAGGAACCAGAGGCCCTGAACCAGACAAATGAATCTTTGCAATGAACACTTGCAAGTAAAGATATATGATTAATGGGTTTACTGTGTGACTGACTCTGTGTCATACTGCAACTTCCATGATGAGATTGATTTTTCTTTTATTTTTCCTCTTAAATTTTATTTTATTTTGGGGAGGAGGTTGCGAGGGCAGATATGGAAGGACAGGGAAATGAATGGGATAGATCTGCATGACGTGAAAGACACAGAGTCAATATAAGTGGTTGAGAAAAAGAAGTACCAAAAAAAATACTCTCTGGCATTATTATTTGATTATATATGTGATATATTTTAAATTTTATGTTCTAAATTTATGTTGCTCAGAGTTCAATGCTGAGATAATAAAACACAATTTCCTGATAGTGATATTAAACTCAGCAATCTTATTTCCTTTGCCTATATGATTTATTTCCAACTCATTTTCAATGGTTTAAAACAGTCTTACATTTGACGACTAATTTTTAGGGTTTATAGCAGAAAAGTTTTATATTTTACCCAACACTATTTTGACTTATAATTCATCAATCCACCTTCTATCAAAATTCACCCAGTGCCTCCTCTTAATTCATGTGACCTGCATTAGTCCATCAGCTCGTGACGCTCCTTTGTCTCTGGACTTGTGTATCCACTGCTGAGAAAAAGTGTTTCTGTTCACAGGCAGACTTCCTAACTATTGCTTTAGTGATTTCTTTTCTTTTATATTTATGGTGCTGCCAATACAGAATTATCTTTTTTACCTTTTTATTTTTATTGCAGTTTGTTCACTTTATCCCTTGCTCTTTTTCATCCTCTTTCACCCTCTTGGGTAGGGCCAAGAGTGCTCATAGCATTTCATTAAGGATGGAAGGCGCCCTAATGGTACTCTCATAAACACAAATGTGGGGCAAGCAGGTGACATCATTTTCCAGCCTTCTGCCTTCAAAAAGCTCCACACATCTTTGTACTGTCTTTTAGGCTCCATATTTAAAATCAGTTCATGACACATTTTGTGACACTAATAGTCATTGTTCCCTGGTTATTCAACAGCCCTCTCTTAATTTAATGAGAAATGTTCTCCATAGACTCAGATATTTGACACTTGGTTCCCAGCTGCTAGCGTTGTTTGGGATGGTTGAAGTAACCCAGACTTATTGGAGGAATTATGTCACCAAGGATTGATTTTCAGGGTTCATAGCTTCACCCTAGTTCCAGTTCTCTCTCTGTTCCATGTTTACATTTAAAACTGTAAGCTCTCAGTGTCCTGGTGTGGTCACCATGCCTGCCACTTACTGCCTGCCTCTGACAATGATGGACTCTTACCCGATGGAACCATAACCCCAAAATAAACTCTTCCTTGACTTGTTTTTGGTCATGGTGTTTTATTGCAGCAACAGAAAATCCACCCTCTCCCTATTCTTGAGGCATCAAGATAGTAATATATAATCATTCAAAAATTTAAAATTATTTGCTAATGCACCATTTTTGGCTACTGTGTTATCTCAAAAGGAACAATTTTTTTTCTGAGCTTTAATGTTAATCAGGGTCACTTTTGAGAAACCAAAGAAAATTAGAACTCCAAGTTTCAAAATGATCTTCAGAAAGATATAAGAAAAAGGAAATGGCTCTAGGTGGAGTTGTCAGAATTTAAACTCTTCTGTTGTGTTTTGAGGCAGTCACACTATGTAGCTTATATTGCACTGTCTATCCTCAAACTGGAGATTCCACTGCCTCAGCTATTTAAGTAGCTGAGGTGATGGGCATTCAGAACCTACCCCAGAAGAGATTTGAAGTCTTGATGAAAAAGCTCAACCTATATCCTAGGTTGCTGGATGAAGGAAATCTTTTGGATTTTGTTGTAACGGATACTTTAGAGAAACAGGAATAGAGGAGTAGAGCCATCCTCCATACAATAGAATCCACATTAGAGTAGCCTGTCTCACTTAGCAATGATTGAAGAAAATATACTGTTTACTTCATCTCTATAACCTGGGAGATAAAATGTTAGAATCTTGGTGTGCTATAGCTGAAGAGACCTCAGTCATTTAATTCAGCTCTTACATTTTAAACAGAAAAGCTTCCATTTAGGCTGCATAACTAGCTTGGAGTCCTTTAGTTAGTTTAGGGAAGACCAAGCAATGACTCCACAAGTCATTGTCCAGTATTTTTCATTAAAATCAATGTTTTTATTTTTTTCCAGTAATAAAAGAAAGGTACACAGCAACACTCTTGATTTTCCACACCTGTCCCCTGACTGCAAGGTAAAGTCTGGGAAGATTGTCTCATCATGGAAGTTCTGGGGTGTTAATTTGAGGAAGAAATTCTAGAGATAAAAGGACCAACATCAAGAGCTACAGCCAAGATGGTGGTGATAGCAACCTTTGTTTTGTCTTTGTTTATATTTTTGTAGTTCTAGGGATCAAACCCATAACCTCAAAACTTCTTTACCTCTAAGCTATATGAATCTCTTAATATACATATATATCACTAGAATTATATGAAAAGAAACCCTGCCATGCCAAGAATAATCTTTATGGCTCATAACTAGAGCTCTGAACGTGATAAAGCTAGAGGTTCAAGTCTATATATGTAGCATATATATATATATTTGATAAATATGACTCATATGCAATTTGTGTTTGAATTTTGATTTTAATATTGTGTTAGTAAAATGCTTTCAGATAGATAGCATCAAGCTATCATCTTCAGAGATCAGCACGGTTCATATCTCTCATAAGAAAACCTTTTTAATTGTAATAGATGGCAACTAACACAGAGACTCTAGTTAGAGTGCAAAGAATAAATCACTGTAGGATGCTGAACCCCAAATGGGATACTTGTACCACATAATGCATCTACCTTAGGGCTTAGGGAGCATTGTATAGGACAAACAGGGTAGAAAGATTGCGAGAGTTAGCGTTTCAGAAAGACTGCTGTGAAATAGTGTCCTCTGGACATAACAGGGATTCTGTGCTCATGAACTCACATGAAATAGTGTCCTCTGGACATAACAGGGATTCTGTGCTCATGAACTCACATGAAATAGTGTCCTCTGGACATAACAGGGATTCTGTGCTCATGAACTCACATGAAATAGTGTCCTCTGGACATAACAGGGATTCTGTGCTCATGAACTCACAGCAGTTGTGGTTGACTGCACAATACCTACACAAGATCATGCCAGTTAACATTCCATCATGGATGAGAAAGGGGTCATGAGGACTCTAACCTTGAATTATTGACAGGTGATGGCTGCTGTAGAAGGAAGAGCCACTTTTCCTTGGAGTTATGACTTACCATTTGTTTTTCATGCCACAATGAATGGCCCTACACTCACGTTCACAGGTACTGTGGGGGTTTGAAAGAAAATGCCCCCCCCAAAGGGAGTGGTGCTACTAGAAGGTGTGGCCTTTGGAATGGGTGTGGTCTTATTGGAGGAGTGTGTCACTGTGGAGGCAGGCTTTGATTGCTCAAGTTATACCCAGTGGATCAGAACACTTCCTGACACCTGTGCTACTCTGTGTGTAGAACTCTGTGCTACTTCTCCAGCACTATATCTTCCTGCACACAACCATGTCCCACCACAATGATAATGGGCTAAACCTTTGAAATAGGAGCCACGACAATTAAATATTTTTCTTTATGAGAGTTGCCGTTGTCATGGTGTCTCTTCGCAACAATAAAACACTGACTAAGTCAGTTGTGATTAATGGGCAGCTTAATTGGATTCAGTAGTTTATGAAGAAAAAAGGTGAATATAAAGCTGGGACTAGGACATGGTAGGGTATCTGGAAGAAATTGGAGTGAGGTGGTTAGATATAAATATTTTGTGTACATATATACAATTCTCAAAGAATAGAAAAGCAAATAGAAGTTTAGAAATCAAATGCTTATTTTAACTTAATAAAACCCCCATATCTCACAAGTACTAGCATAATATGTATACTTCTGGGATTCTAACCCCATCTTTCTCTAAAGATATTTTCCCTATATAGTATAGAGTACAGTGTTATCTCTGCCATTTTTAAGTTTCTCCCTAAATCCTGACTGACTGTTTCAAATTCTTAGTTGACCATGGAAGTTTTCATGCATAAGGATAGTCTAGAGAATCATTGTTTATGGAGAACAGAAGTCTATGGAGTTGAAATATCTTAGGTGATTGAGTGACTTATGGAAATAAATGGTGAGGGAATGTGTAATCAGATCCTGATTTTCTTGTACCTTCTTTCTTCTCATTTCAAACTGGATCACTAGGCAGCCATCTAGTCTACTTGGTGAGTTCTAGGTCAGTGAACAAGAGACTCCATTTGAAATAAACAAATAACAACAGAACAAACAAAGGTGTATAGACCTGAGCAATGACATCTGAAGTTGTCGTTTGGCCTCTACGTTCACATAAACACATACGTGTGCATCCACACACATATGGACACACATGCAAATGCACTGGCCATGATGCATGCACTATGTTAAAATAAGATAATAAAACAAGGAAACTCAAATCTGGCTATGCTGGAAACACTTTTGTGTCTTTACAACAGCTATATAAATATGAGACTACTCTAAGTGTTAACATAAAAAGCAAGGTAGTAAACATTTTACTTTTTGATTATAAATTACCTGTAAAGGACAGGGAAAGTATGAAGTGTTAGAAATAGACTAAAAATAAAGTGCTGTCCAGAGACATAATTATGAGGAAAATGGCAACAGTGAGTAGGAGCAGTTTTTGCATCTATTTTCTGTTTGTTTGGCTGTCCGTCACACCAGAAAAGGGCTTAATGCTTGATAGGTTAAATGATGTTGTTTACAGTTTATAACTATTACAGAACATAATTTCATTTACATTTTTAAAGTTTCCTTTTTATTTTATGTGTTTGAATGCTTTGTGTTCTTGTATGTCAGTGTATCTTGTATGTGCCTAGTGCCAGTGGAGATCAAAGGAGAACATTGAATCCCATAGAAATGAAGTTATAAATGGTTATGAGCTACTACGTAGGTGCTGGGAATTGAATCAGGATCTTCTGCAAGAGCAACAAATGCTGCTAACCACTGAATCATCTCCCTAGTTCCAAGGTGAAGGATTTTAAAGAAAAGGTTGCTGTTTCATTTCACACCATTCTAGACCCTTGGAATCTGAGCAATCTGGCTTCTTGGTTGGTTTTAATTTTGAAACTCAACACAAGGACAATAATCTCATCCAAGATATTTGCATCTCACCCCCCCACAAAACCAGCCAAAGAAAGTAAATTTGTAGATTCATAACCTTTAGTTGGGTTACAAGTATTGTTTTCATGGATTATACTAACTTTCTTAGAAGCAAGCAAAAATCACAAATCCCTTTACTGAACTTTTCTTTAAATGCATTCAGTTTTTCTTAGGGGAGAGATTGGAATTTAACAGCAGACAGTAATGTTTCCTCTCCTTTTATGGAAGATATTTTTTCTTTTAGTGCCAGGGCTTGAACCTGGGACCTCACACATACTAGATGAGCACTTGATCTTTCAACAACAGTCCCAACCCAGAGAAAAACTTTTATGAGATTCAGTCTTCTCTGGAGATTTCCGGTAATGAGTGTTCTGAGGGGAGCAATTGTCCCAAGAAGCTCCATTGTCTTGTTTCCCTAAAATGACGTAACGACTCTTGTCAGTCTTAAGTCATGAGACATTGTTTACTGCAAATATCCTGGAAGTGAATCTTTAATACATCTTCTGGGACTTTTAAGGCCTCAAGTAAAATTGAAGTCTTTTGGGTGTAGTGATTCATGACATTGTTCTTTGGGAATCCTGGGGACAGATGTTCTCAATACCACCCACAACGGTTGTGTCAGCTCCAGAATAAAGCGTTCCAGGCAGAGCTGATCACAAAGAAGTTTAGGGCTCAATTATTTTGGGGTCACATGGGGCCTGCAACCATCTAAATACTTCCCTGGGCAAGTGAAGTACTCACTTTTAGGGAATTTTCATAGAGAAAATTCTGGAACATAAGCAAATATGTGGTCATAGACACAATTGAGATGTTTTAATCTGTTTAAACAGCTTATTAGTTAATACAGGTAGGGCTGTGTGATATAAGTACTTATATATGTGCATGAAAATATAATGAAACCAATTATTTTGTAAAATTAATTATATGCTAATAGAAGAGTTAATTAAGACCTTTGTTAATAGAGTTTCTCATTTATATTAGGCAACTGTGTTAGAATTTCATCAGGAGCAAAGGAGGAAAAAGACAAAGAGTTGAGAAATCATACATCCTCAGGTTGGAAAGTCTCATTT
The DNA here is from genome assembly GCA_004026605.1 of Ondatra zibethicus. Lineage (NCBI taxonomy): Eukaryota > Metazoa > Chordata > Mammalia > Rodentia > Cricetidae > Ondatra > Ondatra zibethicus. The sequence goes on along the minus strand of PVIU01008616.1, from coordinate 67,526 downwards.
AATAAGTGCAATAAAATAGAGCCTCTTTTCTAGAACATCCCTGGGTCCAATTTGTTCTAACATCATTACAAACTGTTCCCACTGCCCAACATAACTCCAAATATTATCTGATTCAGACTAAATGGCCAATCCACTTAAAGGTCACTAAGTCTGAAACCAACTCAAATGGTTCTTCCAGTATATGAATTCCAGAAAAGCAGAGCAGATCTTGAGGGTTAATGTATGTGAATATACATAAAAGGTATCATTAACCAAAATCTCAAATTTCCTATCCTCTCTATCTCTCTTTCTGTGTGTGTGTGTGTGTGTGTGTGTGTGTGTGTGTGTGTGTGTGTGTCTTTGTCTGTGTGTGTTACATGTTTTACTGTTTGGAATTTTACAAATATACAACTTGAAATTTCCGAGTTTTAATAAAAATTATTAGTTTTGACAGGACAATGAATTGGGTAATGAGACTAGAAATAGCGTCTAAATATTTCTTACATTATCTATAATGTTATGTTGTACAATGTACCCTAGTGTGATAACTAAAAGAACTCCTTTCTTTAAGAGTATTTTAGTCGTTGAATGTTCCACACATATATGCAATGTATATTGCCTGTACCCACTTATTACTGCTTTCTTCCAATGTCCCTTCATACTCCCATCCATAGTCCCTCCGCTCCATGTCCTCTTTTTATTTGTTTTTGTTGTTAATAACTCTGAGTCTATTTAGTTCTGTTCTCAAGGACATTGATATATGGCCATCAATTGAGGCATAAGCAACTTACCATCACCCACATCTCCAAAAGAAAGTGACATTTTCCCCCTTCAGTGGTCTTCAATTGCCAGTAACTTCTGATGGGTCTGAGGTCTTGGATGGCTCTCCCCTATGGATGCTGGAATTTTGACTGGCTTATGTTCATGCAGGTTGTGGGCAGGTGACCACAGCTTCTGTGAGTTGATGTAATGTCTTCTCCCGTGACCTCCTTTCCATCTGTCAGCTATTACATTCGTCCCATTCTTTTCCTGGGACTGTGAAGTTCCCTGAGACATGGATGAGGACAGATTAATAAAGATGACCCCTTCACAGCTAAACACTCAGTTATTTATACTCAGCATTTTGACCAGCAATGAGTCTCTACACTATTACCCACAACTAAAATGTTTCTCTGATCAAAGTTAAGAGCAACACAAATCTATTAGTACAGACATGATTTTTTTTAGAATGCATTTTGGCATGTTACATTTGATCAGCCTGGTGACACGGACAGTGCAGAGAATTCCTGCTGTATGAGGGTAAACTTGTGAGGTGGGGAGACAGATGAAGATACATGTCGAGATGATAGAGGTATACAAGGAGAGAGAAATATTCCTGCAGTGATATACTACATTCTTCAGTCCATGGGTAATCTCTTGAACTTTGAGTATCTGGATCAGATAAGAATCCCAGGAGAGTCAAAAAAAGTAAGTTTTCTATAAGTTCAGTCCTGGGAGAAAGGCCAAATTGAGCCTCCAATTATACTAATCAGTAAGTCCTGAACAGGTAGAAGAGCCAGACTTGTGGTACCATCGCAGATCCATGGAAGGAAGCATCAAGACTGGGAAATAGCTTTTTTTCTCTTCCAAAAAAATTGTTAGTTATTATGCAGAGGAGTGAAAATATAGAAGAGTTTTAAGGGATTAATTCTCATAGCATGGTGGTAAAGCAACAGTTTATATAAGAAGTCTCTAGAAAATATTTATTTCCTAGTTTTGTTATAGAGCAGAGTTTTATAACAGTTGTTTGAAATGCAAGTCCCTCTCCCCCCACTTAATCACCCTTAAAATGTGTTCTTTCCCTAGGCCCAGTGTCACTACGATTTTATCAAGAGGCAGTCGTTAGAGTTGGTACCTGTGGTATGAGTGTCCTTTGCCTGAGCTGTGCCATGTCTGTACCTGAAGAGATTTTATTTTACAGATTGATTGCTCACATCACCTATAATCTCACATCTCCCTGTTGGAATCAATTGTATTATCTGCCACAAATCATTGTGTCTGCAGGGTTGTTCATTCTCAGACAAAATTACAGGCTTCTTATCTGTTTGTGGGGAGGTGAAAGCAGGGATGTGCTGATGAATTTCAGAGCTGAACACCCCGACTCATCCTCAGGGCGGAAAAAAGCAAGAACATGATATGTTTTCCGTCAGTGGACTGAACTCTGGAAGACCGAGAGTACTTTCTGCTTTGCATTTAGATTAAATACTCTTTCTCCCAGCAGCTTCCTGGTGATTACCACGGAGGGATTTCATATGATGAGGGGGTAATTACATTTCCGTCATATACACTTGGTCTTTTTTTTTTGGACTTCTGAGGTGTACAGGGACAGAAAGGCTGGTACTGATGGGTTCCCTGACTCAGCCCTTTGAGTATCACTTTGCCGTGGACGGAAATAGGCTTTCAAAGTGAGAGGCTTCTCACTGGGGATTTCAGAATCAGCCATCATCTAGAGAGCAAGGTTGCCTATAAAGGCATTAACAAGGCAGGTCTGTGGGAAATGCAAACAGTGCTCTGGGTTATAGGTGATCATTTTCCACTTTACCTGAAAATTCAAATTCATTTGTGGTTCTGCTTTCAATACTTGTCCACTTTCCTTTAAATAGAGGGGTTTTTTTATGACGTGGATCATCTCTTAAGTTCTTATTTATTATGGATTGTTCATATGTATTTGTATGTTATTTATTTACTTCTTGAACCGAGAGAGGTCTTTGAAATTCCTGTCACAGTCACAAATTGCTTCTGTGGTCACCTAGCAACTTGGATATAACACATTCTGAGTTCTATGAAGTAGTTTTACTTGTGTATTATATTGTATTATGCAGTGTGTTTGAGAAAACAAGAGGTGGGGAAAATCAATAGGAAGAGCGGTGAAGCTTTTCCATTGTTTCTTCCCCACAACTCCTGGGAACATCTGGTCTCATTAATCTCTAGTGCCTTACTCCATGTGATAGACACATCCTGCATTTCCATTCATCTTAAACACGGTCTATTGAGAACTGCTGTTGCATAGCAATATGGGCAGAAGCTTTTAAAACGTGTGTTTTTCAATGGATTCCAATGGTACAGCATTGTCCAGCAGGATGAGGACAGAACAAAGCATGTTTTACCTTACGGGGTATTGGTATGTTGTTGAGGTCAAAAACAACTTTAGGCTCAGTTTAACAAACTGGGTGGTCTTAGCTTAATTTCTTGCAGAGTACCAGTGTGGGGTTAATGTTGACAAGTGCGTAGTGAATTGTGTTTGAGCTTCCCTAATGTGGTCTCTGAAAGACTGTAGCTCAGTACCACCATATGGTGTGGAAACATTAGGAAATTCTCCATTAGGAAAATTAGCTATTTTAAAATTCAAAATGAAAATTACCTGATAAAAATACTGGAATAAGATTGGGATCCTATATAGCCTGACTTTTTTTGGAAATTTAAAAGTTAAAAAGGCGATGAATTTTAGAGTCAGACACATATAGATTTGAAAGACAACTAATATAAGAATTTAGCCAATTTTACCTTGGAAAAAGTAGTTTAATCTCACTTAAACGAATATTAACATGCATAAAGTTGGAATGGAACTGTTTACCCTGCTTGGCGGTGGTGGTGCATGCCTTTAATTCCAGCAATAAAGCTGTCTATCCTGCCTGGTGGTGGTGGTGCATGCCTTTAATCCCAGCACTCATGAGGCAGAGGTAGCTGGTTCTCTGAGTTTGAGGACAGCCTGGTCTACTGAGCAAGTTTCAGGACAACCAGGACTACACAGAGAAACCCTGTCTTAAAAAACAAACAACTAATCAATCAAACAACAAATAAAATTGTCTACCCTAAGGGATGACAAGAACCAAGCTGGTGTGGATTTTCACACTCCTTCCACAACAGAAGAGGTAGCTAAAACTGTACTATGTTTTCCAAGCTGATTCTATTAAAAAGCCATGGATTAAGTCGCCCACTTGGCGTGGGTGGGATGGGGTGGGGGCTGAGGAAGTAGGAAAAATGAGATGCCAGGAATTATGTAGATAGTGAAATCAGACAGCACGGGGAGGCATGTCACACACCGGCAAAGGTATGCCATTTAGTTGGGCTCTTAGAATAAAAACCATGTGATTCTGCGGGCAATTTCATCATAGTCTGTTTTCTATGCTCATCTTTTAGCTCACTGACTTTGCTATTCAACAGATTGTTCTTCAGCTTATGACAGCATGCTTTATCATGTATGAAGGCAAACACAATAGCCTGTAATAGTGGAATTTATCCATTCATGGAGGCGGAGCTCTCACGACCTCCTTGTCCTTTAAAGATCTCGCTTCTCAGGACCATTGCTGCTTAACTTTAGCAAGAGTTTTAGAGTAGAGATTCACAACATGACAGAGCATGACACAGATCTCCTTTCTCTTCCATTTCCATCAGTTCTTTCTTAAAAATATTTTTTTGTGTGGCACTGTTAATTGAACCCAGGGACTTGTGAAGACAGGTCTTATTCTAATTGTGAAGACAAATTCCCCTTTACATGTCCTTAAGTTTCCAGGAATCACTTCATTTGGAGTTGTTTCTTATTTCTTCCCTCTTAGACATTTATTTTAGCATAAATTATCACAACTTAATGTACAATTACTTAGCTCACTGAATAACTTTTTAAAACTTTCGTATGTGATTTCTTTTTACAAGCAAGATCTTCTTTAAAAAAACAAAATTATGTGTATGTTTGTGTGTGTTTATGTATCTGTGTATATGTGTGTTTTTGTGTGTGTGCATGTGTGTATGTGTGTATGCACATGTGAGTGTATAATGTGTGGAATCACAGGCATTTGCAGGATGCCTAGCTTGTTGTGTGGGTTCTGGGTTCTGACTCTCTTTCTCATAATGTGCAACAAATGACCTTAGCCACTGAGGTCATTACTGCTCTACTTCCCCACTCCATCTAGGTATTTTAATATTCTTCTGTTCCTTATACTACTTATCAAAACATTTAATATGGCACTATAATATAAAATGTTACTAGCACTTATTGATTAACCTGCTGGGGAGTTTATGTTTTAGTGCAATTTATCCTAGTAGCCCAAAGAGATTATGTAAATATACTTCTGATACCCTTGTTTGACTCTCCTTTCCAAACACATGGAAATATGTGTTTGGAATTTTCCCAATTTTCTTGTGGAGCCCCATGATTAATTCAGGCCAATAAACGGTGAGTAGGTTATGTGCTGTCTTCAGAACCAATCAGTACAAAGCTCTTGAAGGAAGATGTAGATAGGAGATATAGGAGCATGGATAACTAAGTCAACCTCTGGAGAACAGTGACTTGTGTGAGAAATCTTTTGAAATAGTTATTGGGAAGGTCTATTTTAAAATGCAAAATAAAATTATACCCCTGTATTTGATTTTTTTTTGTCATTTTCTGGCTTCATCTGCTAGAAGAGGTGGAAAGAATTTATCATGATCCCAAGGGTGTCACAAAAACCCAGCAGTATGTGAGGCAAGCAAAAGCAATGTTCATATTCCAGCTCATCCAGTGACGTCCTGTGTCTCAGTGCTGTCAGCATTGTTCAAATTCAGAAACGTGACGTCACTGAATCCTGTTAGAATAGCCTGCACTGATGGGAAGAAAAAGAATTTGGTAATATTTCAGTCAACAAGAAACATATGTATTTGTTAGCAAGAAAGGGAAACCAGTGGCCATATTTCCATGGCTCATATCAATTAAATTGCTTCAAAATGACTTCTGCAGTAGCAGAAATGTTCTCACCAGATTGACTGCAGTAAGTCATCTCACCAAGGTAAGGGATAGAGTGACACTATATGGTGTTTTTGGAAAGCTTATCTCAGCCAGCAAGGACTGAAGGTGCACAATTTTTCAATATACCCCTTTGAAATCTTTTGTGAGCATCTAATAAGTATAAGTCACTTTGGCTGTGATTTTATTTTGCATATATTATTTGTCTGACTTGGGACAAGAAATAAAGTAAAAGAGTTGTTTGCTATATAAGACTTGAGTTCTCCTCAGTGTTATCCTTTATTTTAGAGTTAGTCTAGTGAGGTGTTATGTTTGTTTCTCCACGTTATGATTTTGTACACAAACAAACACCCAGTGATTCCCTCTTCTACGCTGTGGAAAAGTTGGTTTTGTATATCTTGTCCCCACATGAACACACACACACACACACACACACACACACACACACACACACACACACACACACAAGCACAACGATTTTTCAGTGTTTCACGCAGGACAAAGATCTTCCCCATCAAACCTGATGGAGGTTGTATATAGTTGAGTATCATATTTTATAATAGCTCTACACTATCAAGAGAATACGTAGAGGGATAATGCTTTGCACGTTGTAGATTACAAGAGGGTCTAAACTATACTTGTCATTTTGAAGTTTATTTTCTTTTAAAATGAAAGTATTTATCATTGTGCTGCAAATTAGGATGATTGGTTTCTTATCTCAGCTTGGCATTTCACAATGGGCAAACAATTTAATTTTTTCATATGCTTGAGAAGTTTTCTTATTGAATGAAAACTAAGATATAGCCAGTTATAGTAACTGTAATAATCATCTTGTTTTGCCCTGTTGGACTCTAGGGACTGGAAGTCTTGAGTGCAGTATCAAGATGCCTCCTTGATCTCAGAACAAGAAAGAGAGGAGGAGAGAACTGGACTGCATGTGTTTGAAGAGTGAGCCTGCTTATTCGCTACAGGCATCACTGCAGGTGAAGATTGGAGCTCCTGTCAAACCTTACCCCAGGTTACAGAGAGGACTTTCCTGACCCCTGGCCAGCCCTGCCCCAGGCCATTAGCCAATTGCTATGAAACCTCTCTCCAAGATTCCATCACAGAAACTGAAGCTGAATCTTTTCAAATCTTTCCTTTCATAAGTATTTCACGCTGAGTGTAGCATTGTTTTTTTTGCTGGGATTTTTAATTTGCTGAGAAACAATTCTGTAGACTACTGCCATATAAAGACTAGGAATCATGTCATATGGGATACATATTGCAGTGGTTGCTTCTGCCTCAGCCATCAATCTGAAATTTCTGCTCTTTCAGAGGCAACACCAAGGATGGTACATGGTACATGCAACAGAGAAGCAGAGGGAAAAAGGGACATAGGCTCTGAGAGAGAGAGGATGGGAATGGGAGGAAGGGAGGGGAAGGGGAAGGAAGAGGAAGGAGAGGGAAAGAGGGAGAGAGAGGTGTACATAATGACAGCGAATCACCTCAGAAGCGATGCTGACCTGGGGTGAGAACACTGTATTCACAGAAGATGAGGCTGTGGCTTTTTAATAGATATCATTAAGGCTTTTGTGACAAAGGATAAACATCCCACACTTAACTAGGCGGTGTTTCTGTTTAGCAGCCAGATGCAAAGTCCCTCAGCAAAGCTAAGTGGCCCAGGAGGACATAAGAAAGATCACAGGTGGCAACACCCAAGGGTTCTTATCAGTTTTAGTGAGAAAAAGAAAGAAAATCAACTTTCACAAAACTTAGACTTAATGCCATATTCATATTGAAGGCTACTTTGGTTTGTTTAAAATATATTTTCTTTAAATGCATATGTAAATAGACTTACTGACAGGTTAGTAAATATAGATGTATACGAAATTCCATACAACACACAAAAATCAGGTTTAGACATTTTCAATACTAATTTTTAGAGGTAGAGCACACGTTTCGAATGAAGGCTTGCTTCTGTTTCTCTTTGTTTCTTTGTCTCTCTTTTCTTCTTGTGGACCCAGGGCTCTGAATGTATCAGGCGAGAGTTCCACCCAACTCTAGCCCTGGAATACGTATCTTTAAATTTTCTGCCTCTGATGAACATCAAACATATCTCAAGTGCCGTATCAACAACTGCTGTTCCCATTCTGACATGACTTTCCACCAGGTTCACTACCTCCTCACCCCCTCCTCTTCCTGCCTTTTGTCAGATAGTATCTGCTCTGTGAGTCTTCGAGGGTTTTAAAAATAAGAATTTTCTCTTTACACTTGATTCTTTTCTTAGACTTTACCATTATTATTATTACTATCTTTTAGGATTGGCGTGCCCTACCTTTGTTGAAGAATATATAATGCACAAGGGAGGTTTGACTTTTAATCTTACTCTTTAGTATTTTATGCTTCAACTTAGAAGAGCACTGAGCATGGTGGTTTGTGAAATATGTTTTCAGTAATTGAATGTGGAGAAGTAGAGCTGAAGAGACAAGCTCATCAGTTAAATGTGCTTTTTGCTCTTTCACAGGACTTGAGTTCAGTTCTTAGAACCCTGATTCAGTGGCTAACAACAGCCTGTTAAGTGCAGCTCCAGGAAACCAATGGCCTTTTTGTACACCCCAACACACGTGCACATAGAAAATCTTTTTTTTAAAAAAAAAAGGAAAGAAAGAATGATGGGAGGGAGGGAAAGAAGAGGAAAGGGCTTGGGAGAGGAATCCTCTTATCGTTGAGGAGACGTAAAAAAAGAACTTATTTGGGAAGCTCTTGCCTCTAGTTGAGTATCACAGATTAATGGCTTGTCTCTAGGTGGGCAGAGGGTATTGAATAATGAGGAGCAGTGATCCAAATGCCATGAAAATCATCGTAATGTAAGTGCAGCTCAGGTTATAAATGTTTAATTGGAACCTTCATTAATAGCAATTTTCCTATCACTCAGTTCTTTCAAATAGATTCTAGGTGCAGGGGGATTCCTGGGGACAGTTTAGCACAGAATTTTACAGCATAAATACAAAGAGATGTTGCTTCTCAAAGGGACATTGCTAAGTGTCTTGGAAGAATTTTAGTTGTTACAGCAAAGTGGTAATGCATCTAGTAGGTAGAATCAAGGGATGATTCCTACATCTTACAATGCACAGGACACATCCAATGACACAGGGTTTTCCTGTTCAAATAATGAATAGGCCTGTTCATGGAACACTGGTTTCTAGGGAGCTGGTAAGATTTAGAATGGTCTCTAAAATCTATGCTAGCACTGAGTAGATTTTTTAAAATGGTTTTCCAATACAGGATTTCTCTGTATAACAGCTCTGGCTGTCCTTGAACTCACTTTGTAGACCATGCTGGCTCAAACTCACAGAGATCTGCTTGCCTCTGCCTCCCAAGTGCTGGAATTAAAGGTGCAAACCACCAGTACTTGGCCTGAGTAGAATTTTTAAAAATATAGTTCCATTGAGGTTATATAAATAATTAAATGTATGTGAATTATAAACAAAAGCTTTCAGAGTGCCTTTTAAGGTCTACATTGATATTTTAGTGTGTGATTGCAAGAATACATCTTAAAATTTTTCTGTAGTACTGGTTCGTCTTTGTTTTGTGTTATTGTGATAGGAGAGCTGAGATAGGGTAATCTGTAATAAAGAGAATTTGTTGGATCCCAGCTCTGTAGTGGGAGGCTGCTTACTGGTTCTCGGCCGCCCAGCTAGTTTAGACCCGAAATAATCACAAAGAAACTGTATTAACTGGGGACATCCCTGTGAACACCTGGAATCCCCTCTAGAGCCAAGTCTCTTGCCAATCCTAAAATGGCTCCCTTAATTAATATATATCTCTAGAGGGGATCCCAGGTGTCCACAGGGATGTTCCCAGCTAGGTCCTTGGGCAGCAGAGGAGAGGGTACCTGAACTGGCCTTGTCCTATAGTCACACTGATGAATATCTCAAATATCACCTTTGTCCAGCGATTGATGGAGATAGAGACAAAGACCCACATCAGAGCGCTGGACTGAGCTCCCAAGGGCCAGTTGAAGAGCAGAAGGAGGGAGAAGATGAGCAAGGAAGTCAGAACCGTGAGGTCCTGAGACAGGTCCACCCACTGAGAAAGTGTGCCTGATCTAATGGGAGCTCACCAAATCCAGCTGGACTGAGCATGTGATAAAACTGGACTCTCTGAATGTGGCTGACAATGGGGGCTGACTTAGAAGCCATTGATAATGGCACTGGGACTTGTTTCTACTGCATGTACTGGCTTTTTGGGACACTAGTCTGTTTGGATGCACACCTTCCTAGGCCTGGATGGAGGGGGAGGGCCTTGGACTTCCCACAGGGCAGGGTACCCTGCCCTCTCTTAAAACTGGAGGGGGAGGGAAGAGGGTTAGTGGGGGAGCTGGAAGGGAATGGGAGGAGGGGAGGAAGTGGAAATTTTTAAATGGAAAAATAAATTTAAAAAAAGAAACTGTATTAATTAAATCACTGCTTGGCCCATTAGCTCTAGCTTCTTATTGGCTAACTCTTACATCTTAATTTAACCCATTTCTATTAATCTGTGTCTTGCCATGTGGCTGTGGCTTACAGGCTAAAGTTCTCAGCATCTATCTCCAGTGGCTCCATGGTTTCTCTCTTACTCTACCCTTCTTTCTCTCAGAATTCAGTTTAGTCTTCCCTGCCTACCTAAGTTCTATTCTATCAGGCCAAGGCAGTTTCTTTATTCATTAACCAATAAAAGCAACACATAGACAGAAGGACCTCCCACACCATTTCCCCTTTTCTGTTTAAACAAAAAGGAAGACTTTAACTTTAACACAGTAAAATCACATATAACAAAACAAATATCAAGCAATAATTACAGTTACAATATTTATATCTGATGTGGGAGGTCCTTCTGTCTATGTGTTGCTTTGATTGGTTAGTGAGTAAAGAAACTGCCTTGGCCTGTTGATAGTGCAGAACTTAAGTAGATGGGGAAAATTGGACTGAATGCTGGGAGAAGGAAGGCAGAGGAGAGAAGCATGGAGCTGCCACCGGAGATAGATGTGCTGAAACTTTGCTGGTAGGCCACGACCTCATGGTGTTGCACAGATTAATGGAGATGGGTTAAATTAAGATGTAAGAGTTAGCCAATAAGAAGCTAGGGCTAATGGGCCAAGCAGTGATTTAATAAATAATTAAATTATTAATTAACAATTTCTGTGTGATTATTTTGGTTCTGGGCGTCTGGGACAATAAGAGGTCCTTGCAACATATATCTACTTTATCTTTTATTATAACAAAGGAAAACTATATCTATTCTTCAACTCCATCAAAGACTCCAGAAGGATATAATATTTCCTAAGTAAACAGGAAATACATTGTAAGCAACTTCCAGAACTCTAGAAATGACAGAGACATCTCACTGCCTGGACAGTCACCCAAAGTTCTTCTGTACTGTTGGGGTATCCATCTTCAGCCTACAGGCCCATACTATCTAGCAGACATTTCCATGAAGCAAATTTCAAAGACAATTCCACCTATATTAGCAGTTTATCAGTCACTTTCTTCTGCGTCCTGCAGAATGTCTAGCAGACTCTTTCATGAAGCAGAAACCCTAAAGGATCATCTTACCTTTAGGCATGTACAGCAGTCATTTCTCTGTGGGTCCTGCATGTCCAGTTCATCAAGCAGTCCAGGCAAGAGCAGTTTCTTGCCAACTGGTGAGCCAACTCCATAAGGAGCCTCTTTGATACCCATCATCCTCCTGAAGTAGATTGGTGCTGCCAGGAGCAGATGTGTCTCATTGCCATGAAAAGTCCTAAGTTATTAAAATATTTTAAATGCCATATTCTATAGTCTTTGGAAGGTTTGAAGAATGCCTATTCATCTGAAATGCATCTCTGTGTTTGGTAGCAGGAATCCACCATGCTCTCCTACCTGTGCATGCCTAGTAGACCTGATCCCACTACCTGCCTAGGCAGGGGTTCTCTGAGCTGGTCTCAGCCACTTTCCTCCTGACCCCAGTGGGTACACAAACACCCGGACCCACAAATGCCATCCAAAGGCTCCATAGCCAGAGTTTGTGCAGGCAGCATGGCCCAGGAAGCTGACTTTTTAAAAAGGTGTGGCTTTTTTCTGCTACCAGTGCATCAGGAAAACCTCCCTTAAGGGAGCTGCAGCATGCCACCAGCCGTGAAAACATGAGGCTAAACTTTGTTTTTCTGTGTATAGAGTTCCTTTTCAAGCTTTTTTAGGTTTTACATGGATTTAGTCCACCATGTTGACATGCCAAATGTAGTGGAAGGCTGCTTGTTGGTTCCTGGCCACCCAGCTAGCTTAGACCTGGAATAATTACACAGAAACTGTATTAATTAAATCACTGCTTGGCCCATTAGCTGTAGCTTCTTATTGGCTAACTCTTACATCTTAATTTAACTCATTTCTATTAATCTGTGTATCTCCATGTGACTGTGGCTTACAGGCTAAAGTTCTCAGCATCTATCTCCGGCGGCTCCATGGCTTCTCTCTTGCTTCCGGCTCTCTTTTCTAGCTGCGGGATTCGGTTGCTGTACCCCGTTCCAGCAGAGGATTGTGATCTGTGAATCGTACCCCTAAATAAATAACCCTTTATCATTCATAATTCTGAACTGGTGTGGGATTCTTTTGTGACTTCTGCCTTCACAGCTCTGTGTGAGTAGGATATATGTTAAGGTGTCAGCATGTGGCAAAGGTCTTCTTCTGTCACCACATGGTGGTAAACAGAACAGAAAATACCACAAGGGACGAACTGGCCAGAGAGTCATTATTACCCATAATATTAATCTGTTCACAAAATACTTTGCTTCCACAACATAAACACTATTAGTTTCCACCTCACAACACCATAATGTTGGATGGAGATCAAGTTTCTGCTCTTGAGTTCTGGGGGTAACATCCAGACCATAGCAATATTTTTACAATGATTCCAAAATGCCAGTCAAGTGGAGTTTTCCCAGGTCAATAAACAGCAGGTTAGGAATGCCTGCATCGTAACCAAGACGGTATCTACTCATCTTGACTGCTGGGAGTGTGCACAGCCCTATTACTCTGAGACACATGCCCGATTGCTGAGGTTGCACAATACTAATGTACTTCTTATTTACACCAACATTTGCTAATCTTATTGTGGTTTTCTTTATTAATTAAAGAAATTTTTTCCCTTCTTGTTCACAACATCTAGGAAACTGGTACTGGGTGATAAAAGTGATTATGTAAAAATCAGTCTTCAGAATACTGAACATTACAGTATAGAAAGGATAAATGGGAAGATGTGTTTTAAAGTGCCCTTTATATTTCCTCCACTTGCAGGAAACTGTGAGAAGGGTATCCTGAGGGTTTGTAGTAGGGAACATTTTCCCGAATATGTGTCTTAGCACCGGACTGACCCAATCTCCGGCTTGACAGCTCATTTAAATTGAAATGCAGCCAGTGCTGCACTTCCTGCCCCACTACCTTTCCTCTGGCTCTCATCTCCTCTGATGTTTATTTATGGAACAGTGAATGTAAGGATCTGGCTGTGTCTTCCTGACACCAGCTTAGGCATGCCTGGGCCAGTCATTACAGTGCCGGTTTCAACACTAACCCTTGAGCAGCAAAGACCTTAACAATGCACACTATGCCTGAAGTGCTGATTTTTTTTTTCTTTTTTCCTTCCTCTTGCAACTAGCAGACTTTGAAGTGGACAGTCTGGCTTAATGTTTATATAATAAGTAGGCCATGCCAATGCCAAGTTCTAAAGACCTGGAATGAGAAATCATCCTGATCTGAGTCATTTCCATTTAGGCACAGTTACTACTTCTTCACAGCATTCCAAACTTTGACAGTTTGTGGAATGGTTTATATAATTTTCTATTCTTTCTTTTAAAAGATAACCCAACTGGGAACTATTTAATGAACCATTGTTGTGGGACAGAGATGTAGCACACGTATAGCATGCATGAAGCCTTTTGTTTACTCCCTAGACAACCCTCGATAAATTAATATAGAAAACTTGATAGTAAACATATTAATAGTTTACTTGGAAAGAATTGTGGATATGTGTGTTGCTATATTGTCATAAATCATAGTGAGCCATATGCTGACAGAATTCAGCCTTTCACCCTGTAGTTTATTTTCTTTCTTTAAAATTAATAAACTTTCTTTTCCAGAACAACTTTAGATTTACAAATAAAACGGAAGCACAAAGGTAGACCTTGGGTCAGTAGCCTGTAATTTCTGGTCTAAGAGGCTAATAAGGCAGGGGGATGGGGAGTTTAAGGCGTCCCTGGGATAGAGGGCTTTAATGGCCAGCATTAATAACATAGTGAGATCCTGTCTCAAAATTTAACATAAGGGTGTGTAGTTCTTGTCTGGTATGTACAAAACATTGAGTTCAGTACTCAACTACAGACAGACAGACAGACAGTCATGGGGAGCAGAAGGAGGAGGAGAAGAGAAAAGACAGTGAAAGAAAACCACAGATTCTTTGTTAATTCTCTGTCAAAATCTTTCATATCATCGCCTTGCACTATTTGTGTGGTACAGCTATTGAACTGAAAACCAAACTAGATGGGTTGTTGCCAGCTAGAACACACCACTTTATGTTGCATCCAGTAGGTTTTGACAAATGCACAGTGTCATAAATCTACCATTATAGCATTATACAGAATTGGTCATCACCTCTAAAATACCCTGTGTTACTGTACTTCTTAACACACCCTTCCCCTGTTCTTCTGAACTTTTGCTAGCCAAATTATTTTTTAAGTGCTCCTATATTTTAGCCATTTCCAGAATGACATGTGGTTGGGATCATAGAGCCTGTGGCCTTTTTAAGCTATCTTCTTTTGTTGTTCAGCAACTTAGATCTGCTTGCCTTGCCAACATGTGTTTTTCTTTTTGTCCCTAAGTAGTATTCAATTGTATGACAGATTAGTTTACTTGTGTACTTTTGAAAAAATAAGGGAAATCAATGTAAGATTTTTTAAACACATCACTTTTTTAAGGTTTTGAGAAAAAAATTGTGAAGTACCTTTGAACACAGCAATCTGAGAGGGGATCTTTCAGTTATCTGACAAGGTTTAGTAAGGATGACGCATAAGAAGATACGTGTTCCTTCTTAGAATGTTATCTAAGCACACTATTCATGAGAACATTTGTTTAGGTTGTACTAAGTGGCAAAATCTATTTTGCATGGGGATGGAATAAGAAAGGAGGTTTTTCTATGAACCCTGCTGGTAATGCCAGCTAGCAAGGCCCTTAAGGCAGAACTCTGTTCTGCTTAAGTCTTGACTGCTTTGCCTTTGTGTCTGTTGTCAAATTTCTTATTTTTTTCCCAATTCCAGAAATAGAAAGCCTAGTGCCCAGAACCCTGTAGCAAGTTAATAGGAATTCATATCTTGTTGAATATTGTTGTTGAAGAATAGTTTTATACAAATGTCTTATTAGTATATTTATTAAATAGTCTAAGCTGGATAAAAATAACATTTTGTAGCATGTGTATTGCTGTATTAATGTGTGTATACATGTGCATATGAAAGAACATATCATACAGACACACCTCACTCATCATGGAAGGAAAGTCAAAACTCAAAGGCTAGCAATGAAACTGAGTGGTGGTGGCACACACTTTTTAATCCCAGCACTTGGGAGACAGAGGCAGGCAGATCTCCATGAGTTTGAGGCCAACCTTGTCTACAGAGTTAGTTATAGAACAGCCAGGGCTACACAAAGAAACCCTATCTTTAAAAAAAAACAAAAACAAAAAAGGGAAGTGGTGGTTAGCAATGAATTGTAACCTTTCACATTGCATAGATGTAGGGAAGAGTCTTTCCTTTCTATAATTTATTTGTGTGTGTGTTCATATATGTGCTAATGTGTGTGCGAGTGCACATGTACATGTGTGTAGGGGACATTATATAGAACCCAAGCTGGCTTGGCACGTTAGATCATTCTGCTTTGAGTTGGGTGGTGGTGATGCACACCTTCAATCCCAACACTTGGGAGGCAGAGGCAGATGGAACTCTGTGAATTGGAGATCAGCCTGGGTTACAGAGCAAGTTCCAGGACAGACTCCAAAGTTACACAAAGTAACCTTGTCTTGAAATGCTCCCCCCCAAAAAAAAAAGAAAAGAAAAACAAATTAACTTCTCAAGTGCTGGCTTATAAGTGCGTGCTACATTGTATTATTATATTGCTAATATTATTATTATTTTAGAGATGGGTTATGTAAAAAATTCTTTCATTTTTTTCTGTATTATCAAAATGCTAAAATACGTATCTAAATTATAAGAACTAAAATAAAGCATAGCCCAATAGTGTAATTTGGGAAACATCCTGATATTCACATTTGAAGACGGAAGGAAAATGCAGGTGTGCAGCACTATTTAATCTTAGTGTTCAAGTTTCATTTCCAGACATAAATAGCTTTCCTTAAAATGTTCCTTCTGGGGAATTTGCTGATTACATGTGAGAATATAAAACAGTTGAGGGATCAGTGACTGTACAAGGGTACCGTTTTCAAGGGAACAGTCTCAAAGTGGTCCAGATGCTTGTCTTGACATTTCTTCTTCCTTTCCGAATAGCACACCAGAATATGAGGTTCATAATAATAAGGCATAAAACTGCCTTTATATTTTGTCATTTAAGGAGAGCAGGACGAACACCGAGAGCTGCTGGGAAGGTGCAGCACCGGCCTTGGCCTGACCACTTGTGAAAGTCTGGTCTCCATTCTGCCTGATACAAAGGAGGTCTGTGGAAGTGCTCAGCCGAGCAAACAGGAATGTGTTGTGTCTCTGAGATTTCCTGTCCACCCCCCTCCTTTTCTTTTCCCCACAGAGATGGATCCTTTGGTGAAAAGACATCTGTGCTTTCTTCTTTCTCTTCAAGACTGAATGTCATGATTTAGGACACACAAATGTAATTTCAAGTTTGACTGCCTGCTGGTTTATTTCATGCACCTGCTTTTAGAGGAAGGAGAGACACGATTTTAAAAGGCCATTTTGAGGCCAGAGATGACATTTGACCTGAGATGTCCCACAGGAACATGGGAAACAGAAGTACTTATTCATAATGGGTGACTTACACAAGGAAGAACACATTCACAATTATATTTATATAATCAACACATAGACTTTTTCATACCTTATTATTTTGTAGATTTTTATCTGGTTCACAAAACCAATTTCTATTTATAGCTACATTCCTATCTTAACTCTTGTATTGATTTATAAGTTAAACATTTTTTTGTAAACTTCAATCTTTAGTGTTTTTTAAATATTTTGTTTTTAAAATTAGTTATAAACTGAAAAATCTGTAAATGTGATTTTCTAATATTTATTATTCATTTCTAACCAAAACATAATCTAATTAAAATCTTTTTCATAGCTTAATATTAAGTAATCCCCTAAACAGAATTGTTAATAAATTTTGATAAAAGACTAAGACATAATAAATGGAGGATCTAACAAGCCTTAAATCACTTCCTGATATGAATGGGCATGCATCCTAAGTTACTTACCATGTGCATGTCTTATTTGTTTTAGGAAAATAAATATCAGAAAAAAGACAAAAAATAAAAACAATCTCAATGTAGATGTTAATAAGAAAACCCATGGTTGTTTCTCTTGGTTACTAAGAGCATGGATTTTTCCATCTTTGATGTCATGAATCAGGGGAGTTCACTTCCAATACTGTGGGGCCAATTTGCCTAGAATAATTAATTTCTTGTACATTGTAAGTTGCTCAAGCATTGCAGGGGGAAATGAGCACTGCCAAGTTATAAACAAAATAGTGTGCACTGGCTTTATGGTGATGACCACCTGTGTTAGCACTGGTGTGCCGCAGATGTACCCAAAACCTTCTGCACCAGTCTAAGGTGGGAAGAGTTCATTTAATGGTTTGTTTTGTGCTTTCCTTTTAAATTATTTTTCAGCCAAGAAGTAGCCCTGCCCTGACCTTCTCTTTCCTCCCTCCCTCCCTTCCTTTTCATTTTTTCTTTCTTTCCTATTAAAATGTGGCAAAAATAAGAAGTGTTATTATATTATTGGTGAGTGAGAATTTTTTATTCACTTATTTTAAAATCAGCAATGTTCTCTGCTACTATAGAGTGAACTTATCAATTTAACCTAAGTATTTTGTGCGTGTGTGTGTGTGTGTGTGTGTGCACGCATGTGTGGTATGTTTATAAATGTCTGTATAGATGAATAAGCCCATTCATACGTGTAGCGAGGTTAGAGGAGGTATTAGGTATTTTGCTTTTGTATTCTTTGCCTAATTCTCAATTAACCTAGAGTTAGACTATTAGCCATCAAGCCTCATTGATCCTTGTGCATTTGCCTTCTACAAAGCTGGGGTATTAAGTCTACATGTGGGAATGCCCTACTTTTTATTCTCAGGGAATTTGAATTCATGTGCCTGCCCAGAAGGTGCTCTTACCCATTGTACCATCTCCCTGTCCCCCAACTCTATCGTTTTGTCTCTAAGTATTTTTATGCTTGCTTAATGAATTAGTAATACTTGAGGAAATGAAAGTAAAGGTAAGTTATTGATGGAATAATTTCCTTGTTATTCCCAACTTGCTGGGATGGGATCAGGTTTAGTGGTGAGGAGGTCATGAAGGAAAGGTAGAAACCTATTCCTAGTAAGTCCCTCAGTTGACTTTAATCGTCAAGCAACCAACTTTAGTCTTTGAGAGTGAATCCTACAGTAAGCCTAGAAGGTTGTAGTTACTTTTCTGTTTTGTTAAAGCTGCCTTTTCAGAAAAGCTAGTATGATATTGAGTTTCATCCCGTGAAATCTATAAGCCAGCAGTGATTTAGAGGAGTGGACAGTTTTCTGGTATTCCTTGCTTCAGCTGAAGGAAGTAAAGAGAAGAAAATCTTTAAAGAAAAGTATTGATTTGTCTCATGCTGAGATGGAAGAATAAACTAGGAATCCACAGAACTGTGCAGAATTAAATCTTGCCCACTTTTCCTTCCACTTTTTCTGGGTAGGAATTCTCCACCTGTCTTTGGCTACAATAATAATTGGCTTCAAGCTAGTAACTTTGTATCCTTAGCACAACTTTTTATTTTTTTGGTTGTGTGTGGAAGGACAAGATGCAGCTTTATGTCTACACTAGCTCAGTGGTAGATCCTGAGGCTAAACTCAGAGTGCAGTAGGGTTTTGCTATATTTACAATTTTAATTCCTTTGTACTTTCTAATATAGTAACTTATATTTTCTTTTTAAAAACTTATTTTATATTTATTTAAAAAATGACGCCATATCCCCTTCTATAGATGCCAACCAAGACTACTGTAACTTCTTTTTTTAAAGAACATTCTTACACCTTTGCTTAATTCTCTTCATCTTCAAGTCATAAAGGTATTCAAGCATATATGATTCATAGGGGAAAACTGGCTAGCATGGCACCTATTTTTTTTCTCCTTAAAGTTTTTATTTCCCACTTCTCTTTTCCTGGTTTATCCTCATTATTTTTTCAATGTCAATGACTAAACTTAGCATAAAGAGGAAATTATAGGAATCTGTTCTGTAAGATGTAAATAACTGGATAAAACCAACCACCTGCTAGGGGATTGCTCCTTTGAGAGTATCCTTCTGATGTCCTCAGGGGCTTAGTTAGCTGGAACCTCCAGATCTCTACCACCTTGAAACAGATGGAGTTGTATTTTGCATCTCTTGATGGTAAGTCTGAGTGACAGCTGGTTTATCTATTGAACTGAAATCTGATCATCTAAATTCCTCACAAAAAGAGGAATAAAAGAGAAGTACTCCCATCAAATCAAAAGAAAAAGCTCAGAGCAGACTCCTTTAAGAGGGTCAAGTTTGCCGAGGCCTCCCTATAAAAGTTTACAGTGGAGATAAGTAAAAAAGTAATTTGTAGACAAAATCCCACCTGTATCCAAAGAAGAGGACTTCTTCGAAAGGGTTGAAAGACAGACTAAGGATCCTTCAGAGCCAGATGCTGTGACTGAAAGGTTTCCACAAACTCAAGCTGATACTAAGTCTCTGATTTATTCACTATCAAAGAATTCTTCCATCCATTCAAAGTCTGGGAGGAATTTTCTCTTAGAGAAATTTTCACGCATATCCCCAATTCTATTTATCCTGACATTATAGGCAGAACAAAGATATGTAGACGATGCTAAAGAATAAAAAAGAGAAACAAAACATAGGAAGTTTGAAAAGAAGCCAGTTATGTAAAAAAAATATTATGAAGCATTAGCAAAGTCTAATCAAACCCAAAGAATAGTTGCTACCTGGCTATTATTTGCAAGTCACAAGGTGAGGGGGTCTTTTGAAATCAAGGTGAATGTAATGTTGACTTGGAAAATTGACTGCCCAGTGAAGGAGAAAGAGGTGAAAAACAAGCAAAGGAAGAACATGGTTCTTTGAAGACTAGAGATCAGAATGCAAAGAAGTTAAAGCTCATCCCACGTTCTTAAATTTTACATAGTGAAAATATTTCTTCCTCTCCCAGTGAGCCAGTCTTCTGGTGATATTTGGACTGATAATTCAGTCCCTCCTCACTGACTATGTCATTTAATAAATAAACTGTTGTCCCGCCATTCACTTCTTCCTTTATTTACAAAATAACCTTTTCCACATTTCTTTGAATCAATCATAAAATATATTAGAGAAGTCTGGCGTGCTTAAAAACTCATTGATTTTGGTGCCTCAATCAAAAGAAATCACAGTTTTTGAAGTGGGTCTTAAACATTTTAATTATTTAATGTTTTAGAAGCATGAACTTGCTTAATTTACCCAGGCTGATCTTGAATTCCTCCTCTCAACTCCTGAATGGATCTTCTGAGTAGTTGGGGCTATAGTCATGTATACATCTTATACTAAAGATTGTATTCTGGTTTCTATTAGAAGGCATCAAAAATAGCTCAAAATTATACCTTGTAGAATTTTCAGGGATTTATGTCTTCTGAGGGCTGTTGCACATATTTTTGGAAGTTGTTCCAATCTAATATTTCATGGTCTATACTCAGAACAATAGTTGGCATTCATGTGTGCAAAGTAATTGATACAATGGTATCCTAACTTCCCTA
Source organism: Ondatra zibethicus (assembly GCA_004026605.1). Lineage (NCBI taxonomy): Eukaryota > Metazoa > Chordata > Mammalia > Rodentia > Cricetidae > Ondatra > Ondatra zibethicus. The sequence continues at coordinate 46,771 of PVIU01008616.1, read as the reverse complement.
CTCCAAAGACTTAAGCAGGTGTTCCTTCATCACTTTGGAGGCTCTCATAGGTGTAACACAGGGGACATTGTCTAAGTCATGCAATAATAGCAAAATAATATTTAACTACTCCAAGGAAATAATTAAAGTATCCAGGATATGATAATTAAATTCAATGAATGAAAGATGGAAACTTCCTCTTACTGACCTTTAGATCATAAAATCTCTGCTTTTTTTCCCTAATTTTTATTGGCATATTGTTGACTGGTGTTTCTGTCCCACCTGGTCCCTCAGCCATTTAATCCCAAATAAACATACAGAGGTCTACATTAATTATAAACTGGTCTATTAGCTCAGGCTTCTTATTAACTCTTATAACTTATATTAGCCCATAATTCTTGTCCATGTTAGCCATGTAGCTTGGTACTTTTTGGTGAGGCAGTCACATCTTGCTCCCTCTATGTCTGGGTGATGACTGCAGACTGAACTTTTCCTCTTCCCAGAATTCTCCTGTTCTAGTTGCCCCACCTCTACTTCCTGCCTGGCTACTGGCCAGTCAGTGTTTATTTCAAATACATGTGACAGGGTAAAGACCATTGTCCCATAGGCCCCCCCCCTTTTTAAACAAGAGCTCTGAATCGAAACTCCTTTGTTTAACAACTTGTAACCAACATTCTAAACAAAGAAAAACATCCATAATTCATTTTATTGGGAATGTTGGCATCATTTTTCAGGATACTTCCTGCTGATTGGGGGCACTGATAATCTTATGGGGACCTAAAGAAAACTTAGAATTATGATCAAGTCCTGACTGGAGTATCTTCTGAGGCTTGATCATCTCAGGCAGCAGTCTTTGAACTGTTCTGGATGTAGAACTCAGACATCTGGGCCATTCCTCCTACTGGAGATTTCTCAGGGGGTCTTCTTTGGTCAAACCTGATTTTTCTTAACACAGAATGAATCCACAGTTCCTCATCTCCTGTGGAAACAAAAGCAAAATCTCTTTTCCAAAGTAACATGTCTTTTGCCTTAAATGTTAAAGTCAAAGCATTTTCAGAATATATGTATTGGATTAATCGAGCAGCATTTATAATTAAATGTCTTTTAACAGTTTTTGCTCCTTCCTCAGTCATCAAACAATTTAAAGACAACACAATAATACAGTATCCAGACTCTCTGTGTAGTTTTCATCTTTTCATGGCTTTATTTTAAACTCTATTTCTTTTATTTTTAGTTTTAATTTTTGGCTTTTTGAGACAGGATTTCTCTGTGTATCTTTGGATGTCTTGGAATTTACTCTGTAGACCAGGTTGTTCTTGAACTCACAAAAATCTGCCTGCCTCTGCCTCCCAAGTGTTGGGATTAAAGGTATGTACCACCACACCCAACTATTCTCTTTCTTTCTCTTTTATTTTAAGGACTTTATCCCTTTTCTTTTCTCTCACAAGCCTACATATATTTTTAAACACACTGTAAATTGTTTAGAAGCTTTTTTTTTTGTCTGAAACTACTTTACTGTATCTCTCTTCTGATTACATGAGTCTTTAATTTGCTAAGTGATATGGCTAGGACTAAAGCCGCATCTTTGATGGCTGGATCCAGCCCATTCTTTAGATTTTTTTCTGAGGGTCTAGCCTCATGGCAGAGGTACTGGCTAGAGCCATGTTTATTGCCACAACTCTATGGCGTTTCAAGGTCCCTGCCACCACCAGAAAGCGTGCAGTCAGCTTTTCATCAACACCATTTAAGTGTTTCATCAACACCATTTAAGTGTTTCTTAAAAAGCTGCAAGGTTTTACAGCTAAAGCTGAGTCAGGAAGCCTCTCTTAAATGAGAGCGCTTGCCTCTATTGTTTTGGGAACCGAGTCTTTTTGGAGGCACTCCTTCCAAGGCCGGGAGGGAGGGGGTGGGCCTTGGACTTCCAACAGGGCAGGGCACCATGCCCTCTTTCAAGGAAGAAGGGAGAGGGAGGAGGGGTGGGGGGGTAGCAGGAGGGGACCGGGAGAAGGGGAAGAAAGGAAAAAATGTTATTTCTTTAATTATGTTTTTGAATGGAAAAAAATAAAACAATGTAAAAAAAAAAAAGCAGGGCCCACAGGAGAAAGTGCTGGTATCAACAAACCATGCTTAACCCGATGTTTTCTGTCTAGAATTATTTCTCAAACTCTCTCCAGTTTTAAGTGGATTTAGCTGTCCATGTTGGCACCATATAAGATGTAAGAAAGAGTTAATAAGAAGCTTGAGCTAATAGGCCAATCAGTTTATAATTAATGTAGACCTCTGTGTGATTTCTTTGGGACTTAATGACTGCAGGAACTGGGCAGGACAGAAACCTCAGCGAACAGCATATATTTGGTGTACCTAGTGAGGTGTGCCACAGATACTTTCATTCAGCTGTATCATGTATTTGCTCCACACTCAGTCCTCATTCTATCCATTCTCCTTCTTTCTTCCAACTGGTCTTCTCGCTTCTCCCAGAGAATCCTACTTCTGCACTCATGTCATACACCTAAATGACTTTAATGGATCAATATAAAACCTAGGCTCCACAAGTGAAAGAAAACACACAATATTTATGAATTCTCCTATTTTGTTTGGTATCGTGAGCTCCAGTTCCATCAATTTTCCATTCTTCTTACTAGTAGAATAAGACAAAATTGAAAGACCTTTCTTCCTACAAACATATTCTTTACAAGGATAACAGAATATTTCAAGATGTAATGTTGTTCTAGGAAGCTTGTAAGATGTTGTCAGGGTCTCTGGACGGGGACTTGAAAGTCTGCAGGTCTCCGTGATGTTGATAGTACAGGATCTTGCTTTGAGCAGAATTTGATGATCACTTATTTGGTCTGCACAGGTTTCTCAGATAATAGTTTTATTCATAATTTCACCTCATTATGTTGGTCCCAAATACTACATATTAATTTTATACTCATCCCTTTTCTCTGGTAAATATGATATTGAAAGCTTATTCATACCGATTTCTATTTCCTTAACAATTTCTCCCTTGAGGTCTTATTTAGAAATTTCAAATGTGCTCCTTTGGCCTCCAGTCCTCCTCTCATCATCTTATCTAGGTTTGTCTCTTCTGAATGCTTCAATTTATGTAGTTCATTTGAGTACTAAATAAGCACAAAGCTGAACCTCTTACCCCAGGTGCAGGCCTATCACACACGCTTGGAAACACTATCATATCACATCTGCCTATTCCACGACACAGGTGATAGATACAATCTCTCTCAATATTGAGTGCAAAGCACCCTGCATGGTTTTGCAACTAACAGGTATATTGAAGATTTCTATCTAATTTGACAATGTAATTTACAACCTCAAATATCTCTGCTTCTTCAAAAGAAGTAATTTATAGCTTTGAAGCTGGAGAACATGTTTTTTCCTATACCCGTCTGTGTGTTTCGTCCATTTTCCACTCTTTTCTCGCTGCCGATGTTAGCATAAAGCTCTCCATTATCCAGCTTGGGTTAGTTGTTAGCAGGAAAGACGCTTTCATATTCTTTATAGCTTGTGGACAGCTATCAAGGCTAAAATAGTTTTTATATCACAAATGCCTCCAAATTGAAATAATGTATCTCTAGGCTAGAACTTTAAATAGGGTGAGGATAAAACAAGGTATCCTGGACTTTTATTTTAGGAAACACTGTGAGACAAGTCCAAGAAGAGTTAATTGTGAACAATTGGGTAAAGCATTTGAATGTCACTGAATTGCAAAACTTTAATTTTTGAAATAATGTTTTCCACTGCCAATGTGCTTGTGGTGATGTTAGCTACATGAAAATTCTTTTCTTGGAATAAATTTAATCAGATGCAGGGGGGGAACCTATGAAGAGAAGGATGGAGTCATGTCTACATCATGATGTGTAAGTGGGCAATCTTTGCTGAGCATCAGGTCTTTTTTCACTTAGTCTTATATATGTTTAAAGAATACTAGGGTCAAATGTAATTATCTCTTTTTGAATGCTGCTGCTAATTGGGAAATTTTGCATTGCTCCCTTCAGCGCTGAGGGAACTATGTGGGGGTGGAAAGATTGTAAGATCCAGAGGTCATGGATGACTTCAAGGAGACTGAACCCCCAGGCACAACAGTGCTAATGCATATATGAACTCACAGATAATGTGATAGCAAACACAAGACCTGTACACATTCAAGGCTCAAAATCTCAGCATGGAGAAGGGGAAATAGGCATAAAGTCATACTCCTTAACCATGAAGGTATTTGCAATTGATTCCCTACTGGGAAAAGTAAAACCAATTTTCTCCAATGGACTGATACTGGGTATATCAAACTCCAGGTCAGGTTTCATTATGCCAGGGGTAGTTGAACAATACAAGCCAGAATCCATTTTTGTGTGTGTGTGTGTGTATTTGAGTGTGTGTGCATGCACATGTGCTTTGTGTTATTATAGTTTGGTATTTTTTATATCTTTGGTTTTTATTTTATTTTCTTTTTGAGAGAGAGAAGAAACATGAAGTTGAGTATGCAGGAAGGTAGGAAGAATCTGGGAGGACTTGGGGAAAGGCAAAGAATGTGACAAAATATATTGTATAAAAATTTAAAAAATAATTTAAAATATAATAAACATAACAAAAGAAAAAGTATTTAGAGAATATTTAAACCTTTGGTAAGTGATTACACCATTATGTGTGGAAATGGTGAGTAGAAATTGGAAAATATTACAAGAAAAATTGTTCAGACAATATAAGACATATTCAATAATAACAGGTGTGTTAGATAACTAAATATAAGGAAAAAAGGAAAAAGACCACCAATGCACGGAAAATTATATGGAAGATAAATTATAAATAGATTATTTAAACTTCAGGGTTAATTGCCTGAGAATTGTGTCTATTAAAATGTTTTTACTGGCATGTGTTTTAAGAAGATTGTAGTCACTAAAGTTGAATAGGAGTTGTAGAAACATAAAGAGTGAAAGTTCATCCTGTAACAGGAGATGGATTGCTGTGCTGGTGTTTTGGCTTTGACCTAGAAAGACAGCAAACAAGTTCACTCTAATGTGGTTCTTCTAATTTTCAGCAGTGTATTTACTTCCTAATCTCCATATACATTTGCAGCCAAGCAGGACTGGATGACTGATTTGTTATCTAAACTTCCTTTGTTTACATTTGCTAATTTTATTCCATATTTGGGATAATTTATACTACCATGTAATATGAAGTTTCTGACCTTCTTACATTGGAACATTTTCTTGATTTACATTTCCTTTTTAACATTTTAATAGAACACTGCCATTCTAACTTGTAGCCTTTTGAATGGTTTTTGTAAAATGGAAATTATAATTTGCCTAACATAGTTCAAAAAAGGGAAAGATAAGTATAAAGGGCCTTTAAAAAATGAATGAAGGAAGAAACAAGAGTCTTTCCTTTAGATTCTTGAAGATTTCTTTAAAAAGATGGATTAGACAACACTGGGTATTTTCAAAATTTTGACTTCCATGGATCTGTGATTCATATATAAGAAAAATTGTTTTATCTTTGACAGATTATTATTAATCTTTGTCCATGCTACAAAAAGTAAAATTCTTCCAAATATAAAAATATTTCAAGTAGACTTTTTGGCTTTCTATACTATTAGTGATAAATACTACCCCAACACTACAGTTTGAGAGGGCAGATCATTCAAAGCTAAATTTGTATAATATTCTAGAGCTACATTTTTAGTATCTAACCATTCATTTTATTTACAAATCCTGAAATCTGTGACATTCCGTTAGAAGTACAGTTCAAAACATTTTAAAAAATGATTGAACAATCCCTTTGAGCAAATCCTAATATGTTCCAATGGTTATGAATTATGTTATATTTATTAATAGTGCCCTTAGCTACACCACTAATTATCTGAGTATTGTGAAAGGAGAAGTGTTCTGTCCTGGTAATATATTCCTGTCAGTATAACTGACCAGATTTGAAGGGAATTAGTTAGGGTTTCTACTGCAGTGACATAAAAACAGTTGATGAGGAAAGGGTTTATTTTGCCTTATACTTCCAGGTCTCAGTCTATCACTGAGGGAAATCAGGGCAGGAACTCAAAAGGAGTGGGAACCTGTAGATAGGAACTGATACAGAGGTCATGGAGGAGTGCTGTTTACTGGCTTGCTCCCCATGGATTGCTCAGCTTGCTTTCTTAAAGCACCCAGGACCATCAACCTTGAGATGCCAATGCCCCCAGTAAGCTCTGTCCTCATACATCAAATGCCACTCAAGAAAAATCACCATCAGCTTGCCTACAGGCAAATCTAGTAATGTCATTTTCTCAGTTGAGGTTCTTCTTCCCAAAATGACTCTACCTTTTGTCAAGTTGACATAAAAATAACCAACACACTCACCTATTTAAGTCTCTTATAAAGTATTTATGTTTACATATATGTATATGAGTATATATTCACAGGGAATAAAGAGATCCTTATGGAAATGAAACTATATGATCCAGAAGAACATAAGTATGATTAATCATAAGTGATTAGCTGTGTAATAGTCCATAGTTAGGTCCTGAATCCATAACATGGAGTAGAGGTTGGTGAAGGTGAGACTTCAAGACAACCTGCCAACAAGAGGTAGAAGTGGATCCAGCATAGTAACAATATTCAGGCACCAGAAGAAATAAATACAAAGTCCTGTCAAGAAGAAAATGCCCTCAATTTGGGTCATCACATAGTCATATAGTAAAATTTATCAAAATCTCAAGTTTGTAGACACTAGACACAATGAACCAAATAACCACACAAGACAGTTATCCAACATCAGATAACAGGTGTAGATTTTCTAGGATTAAAACGTTACATGTAAGATTTAAACTTTTAACTTATTTTGTTGTAAATGTTTAAGAAAAATTCTAAAATAACAACACTAATAATTAAATCAGATTTTCCAGCGAAAGAACCAATAGACCTCCCGCTCTCTCCTCTCCCTCCCCCTCCCTTCTCCTCTGCTATCTCGCTCACACAGTTTTTTAAAGGCTCTTTTCCTATCTCCTTTTATTTTCAGATAACAAGAAGCTTGCACATTTGAAATTGTAGGTTAGCCAAAAAATTCAGGTAAAGTTGATGTTACATGGGAAACCCACACATGAAATCCTTAGATCATAGTGACTGACTAGAAATTTAGGCAGGATTTTTATGTTAACAGTTGTTGCATGACATTTCTCTGGGGTAAGTAAACAAACACGTATTCACCACAGTTAGAGAACCTATGACAGAGTGAAGAAACAGTTCCACTACAGTCTGAATTAGTGAACCAGTATGATTTTGAGGGTTACTTACAGGGGAATGAGTGGCAGGTTACCCCCAGAGAATGGTTAACTCACATTCAGCTACAGCACTAAAAAGCCCATCAGAGTACTGTTAATGAATCAGATATAGGAAAATTGCAAAAGTTTCCTGTATGACACGGGGACAGTGAAGCTGACCAGTCTTTCCCCAGCAATCATTACTGTTTACAGAACTTTGGGGAGGACCCTGGTGAATCTTATGTTTCATAAAACTCTTGAGAGGTATGATTTGTTTACTTTCAGGGTTTAAAGGAACCTCTTTCTAAGATAAACTGTTTCAACTCTGAGTACAAGGCTACACAGCAGTTGAGTGGGAAATTCTTCACATAAACAGATTTTGCTCTTAAGATGTTTATCAAACTGTAAGCATCTCAACCACATCACCAAGGGAGAATAATTTTCTTTATATACAGTCAACTGGCTGTAAACATTAATCATGTCTGCAAACAAACTCAGCACAATTAGGCTAGTGTTTAACCAAATAAGTGAGCACTGTAGTATATCCATTTAACATAAAATTATCTACTACAGTGAATATAATAAATTCTTTTAAAGGAAAATATGGTTATTGGTGATTACTTATAAATAAAAGTAAATTAATCTGGGAATAATTTATAAGCACAGTCTAGTTGTACAACAAAATCTCTGTACCACCCATGTAATGGAACATATTTATTGAGAATCAGAATCTGAGGAAAGGCTTTATTTCTTGTGGCATCCTCTTGATAATTTCTTCTTTGGGATTTTCTTTTTATGCCATTTGTACCATGACTTATTTAATTTCTTTGACTGCAGCAATACTTTTTTTTTACATGGAATACATGGAATCACTCTTTTCTGCATAAGTTAATATTTAATTATTTGTTTACTGTTATATCTTTGTGATAATTTTCTTATTGCCATATTTGTTGAACATCTACTATATGTAGGCATTATATGCCCTACAAATTCTTCCACTGTTATAATCCTTAGCACTTCAGCATATGGCTGTTAGAAAAAAATACATTTAATCAGTATTTCTTTCCCAAGTGGTCCCCCAAGCCTTTCCTGCTATATTATCTCCATTCCATTGGGACACATCAACCTGTAGGAACACTTTTCACCAGGAGCCTTGAGTGTCCACACTGGTCTGAGAAACAGGTAAGCAATTTTCACTATATTTCCTATTGTCCATTCAGATCTCTTTAGCTTACTCCTAGTTTTGCTTCCATCTTCCTGTGGGAACCCTCCTGTTGCCCAGTTCTTCTTTCTCGGGACTCCACTTCTTTGTATGGGCACAGGATTTCCCTAAGCTTACTGTTTAGCTTATTGTGTCACCAGCCAACCTATAGAATGATATGGGATTCCTCTCTGTATGCTCTGAATGTTTTTTTTTCTATTGATTAATAAAGAAGCTGCTTAGGCTATAGCAGGGCAGAATATAATCAAACTGGAAGATATATCTATCTATCTATCTATATGTATGTATATATGTATATATAGGGGGGGCAGAGTCAAGGAGACGCCATGGAACTGCCAAAGAAGGACGCGAAAACTTAATGGTAGGTCACAACCTCACGGTAATACATAGATTAATAGAAGTGGGTTAATATAAGATATAAGAGCTAGCTAAAAATACACCTGAGTCATAAACCAAGCAGTGTTGTAATTAATATAGTTTTTGTGTGATTATTTGGGTCTGGGAAGCCAGGAAGTGAATAAGCAGCCTCCCCTTAAAAACAGCACCCAACGTTGGGCAACTACATCCACATAAAACCTGAGAGAACTTGGGAAGGAATTCTAGACACAAAAGAACAGAATTAAGCACAATTTCTTGGTAGCAGCATTTTCTCAGGTGGGCTATGTTTGCTAGAGGCAAGAAGAGGTACAATTCCTTTAAGAGAAGGTTTCCTGACTCAGGGTTAGCAGTAAAAACTGTGTGGCTGCTTTCAGAGCTGGCTTTCTGATTCTTTGCTGGTGCAGTTATGGAGGGCACAAATGGGGTCTGTGAGCAGTGTATTACAAATTTCTTAAAGGCGACATAGACCCCCAGTGTCCCTGGAGCTAGGGCGGTAAGCATGGCATTCGTAAGCAGTGAACATGCCTCTGTTATGTTGGACTGGGTGGAGCAAGTAGGCAGGGACTGTGGGGTTGGTCCTAGCCATGTCCACTTTGCACTTAAAATAAAAAAGGTGCTCCTGGTCAGAAAATCACTACAGTTATGCAATAAAGACAGATTCAGACATAAAAGACTTTTAAATGAGTCACAGTGTGTTTTAAATATGTATGTAGACTTGGAAGACAGAAGAAAAAGAGTATAGACAGTTTTAAAAAGAAATAGTTTAAAAAAATAAAACAAAGTCTTTAAAGAGACAGTAAAAGTAATATAAAAGAGTACAGTCATTGGTTAAGTAAATAAGCCACAAAAAGATGGAATATACACAGAGAGTCTGGATTATGTATATTATTGTGCCTTCTTTGAATTTTTGACTGAAGAGAGATATTTGATTCTGGAGGCTGCTAAGTTAAACAAACATAAAGCTACCTTGACTTCAGAATTTGAGTCTAAGGATATGTTACTTTCAAAAAGAGGTTCTGCTTTTATATCCACAGAAGGCGAGAACCTGTGGATTCCTTTCAGGTTAAAGGGGTTTGATTAAACAAGACCCCCTGAAAGATCTCCATGAACCCTAAAAATACTTTGCCCAACAAACAGCAATTTGGAGAAAACTAGACCCAAAATCCCAAAATGGTTGTTTATAAATGTTTATTTTCATTTTAAAAGGGTTGATTATAAATGATTAATGGTCAAAGTCAATTTCTTAAAAAATAAGGGGGGGTATTATAGAGAGATGAATACTTTGCATTGGTATGGATCTTGGTCTATTGATACAAATTTAAGGTTGATTTTGTTATACTGTGTATATGTATTTATGCTCTTTATTAAGGTATTATGTTTGTGTAGCTTATCTAAAAATGTAATGCATAGTTAAGAAATACAGAAAGAGATAGTCATCTATGACAATCAAATATTTAATTACATTAGTTAGATTTTTTAGATATACAGAGATATATTTCAGTTAGATAAATAATCTTCAGAGACTTCAAAAACCTGTGGAATATGACATTTAAAATGTTTTGGGAACTTAGACATTTCTTGACAATGAGACAAGTCTGCTTCTGGCAGCACCAATTACTTAAGAGAGGCTGATAGACTCTGAAGAAACTTGTTATGGAATTTGCCTTCAATGTGAACAAAGCTATCCATTCAGGCAAGAAGCTGTTCTTGCCTGGACAGCTTGATGGTATGCTGTATGAACTGGACATGCAGGATCCACTTAAAAGTGACTGCAACTTGCCAAAAGAAGGTGAGACAGTCCTTTAGGGTTCCTGCTTCATGAAAGTCTGCCAGACATTCTGCAGGATACAGAAGAAAGTAATTGATGAACTGCCAACATAGGTCAAACAGTCTTCCAAATTTTTCTGCTTCATGAAAAAGTCTTCCAGATATATGGATCTGCAGGTTAAAGATGGATGCCCCAATGTTACAGAAGAACTTTGGGTGACTGTCCAAGCAGTGAGATGTCTCTGAAAATTATAGTGTTTTGAAAGTTGCTTACAATGCACTTCCTGTTTACTTAGGTAATAGTATAACCTTCTGGGGTCTTTAAGAGTTGAAGACAGATAGTTATAGTTTTCCTTAGTTATGATAAAAGATAAATTAGATATGAAACTTTAGACTCACAAAGAAATATTGTAAGTGTAATTCTTGCTTGATACCTGTTTTGTTACATGTAATTTCACTATGTTATAGTTAAAACTTTCTTTTTTATTTATACAGAAAAAAAGGGAGGTGATGTGGGATTCCTGTCTGTATGCTGTGAATGTATTTTATTACCATTGGTTAATAAAGAAGCTGCTTTGGCCTAAAGCAGTGCAGAATACAGTCAAACTAGAAGAGATATAAAGAGAGAGTAGGCAGAGTCAAAGAGTCACCATGTAGTTGCCGAAGGAGAAGGACATGAAACCTACTGGTAGGCCACAACCTCATGGCAATAGATGAATAGAAATGGGCTAATTTAAGATGTAGGAGCTAGATAGAAATATGCCTGAGTCACTGGCCAAGCAGTGATGTAATTAATATAGTTTCTGTGTGATTATTCAAGACTGGGCAGCTGGGAAATGAACAAGCAGCCTCTGCTTAATCAGTGACCTCACAACCAACACATTTAGTGTGGGGAAAAAACAACCAAAGAATGAATGTTCACAAAATAAAAACAAGAAGAGATATTTACACCAAAATATACATTAAACAACATAACTCTAGAAGCCTATATCCCAAATGCAAAAGCACAAACATGAACAACAAAGAGAATACGCCTCCTCCAGGGGCTGGCCACTCTACAACAACAGGCCTAAGAAAAGTGATTTAGGTGACGTACAAGACAGTTCAACATAACAATTATAAGTATGTTTAAGAGCTTTAAAAAGATATAGAAAATATCTTAATGAAGTCTGTGAAAACATGAACAGTTGGATGTAATAATGAAAACATTTCGAGACATGAAATAGAATTTAACAAAAAATAGAATCTTTAAAGAAAACTCAAACTGAAAGAAAACTGAAATGAAAACTTAGGAAGTCAAATAAAAGCCTCTGAGGTCTTTCTTATCAAAATATTAAAACTGAAAGAGTAAATTTCAAGTATTAAAGACAAGGTAGAATAAACTGATAGCTCAGTCAAAAAAAATGTTAAACAAAAATAAAATCCAGGCACGAAGTATTCAGAAAATCTGGAACACTAGCAAAGGACTAAATCTAAACTCTAAAAATAATTGGAGTAGAGGAAGGAGAAGAAATTCAGCTCAAAGGCCCGGAAAATATCTTACACAAAATCAGAGAAAAATTATCCTATCCCAAAGAGTGAGATGCCTATAATGGTACAAGAAGCATGCAGAACACCAAACAAATTGGAACAGAAAAGAAAGTCCCCTCAGCACATACAATATCATTTGAAGAGAAAAACGTCAAAAACGTTAATCTTTACGCATATTAAGAGGTTTGAGCAGAAAGGACAAATATGAGCCTCATTACAGAACCAAAAGCATAGTTACTCATACTTGGTAAAGTAGAAGACCTTCTTCAAACATCTTTTCTATGTGCCTCACAAAGCACAGATATCAATAAAATTTTAGCACATTCATGCCAAAGTGTATTATACCGTGTAGAGAAAGTCAGCGGATGCTTTAGTAACTTGCTCTCTTGTCTCTTCTCACTATCAGGGAATATATCTGTGAGGCTTTTGTATCACAGATCACACTTTCTGGCCTTAGACAAATGGCAGCATAATTTTTCAAAGTGGCAAAATAAGCCATTGTCAAGGGTGTATACTATAGGAAAAGCTTGTGCTGTGAGAGAGGCCATCAATCTGGAGGGAATATAAATAAAACTGAAGTGGTTCTTAGGACTTTGTTGTGTCCTGTTTGGAAGAGTATTTCTCATGCTTTGACCCAAGCTCCCTCTTGCATTTCAGTGGGAGAAATTTCCAAATTGGTAATTGGTAGAAAATATTTTAGCTCTAATATTTAGTATATTGTTTTAAAAACTTGAATTGTTTTGATATGGTTATATGGTTTATTTTATTTTTCTTTCTTAAAAACATTTTTAAATATAAGAAATTCAGTTGCATATAAACAAAAATGTCTATTTTACAATTTTTAAGGGTGAAAATTCCACAAAGATATAATTTAATTTAAAGAAACATCCTAAAATTGACAAAATATTTAAAAAGAGATCATACTCATAGAAGATTAATTTGAAAGTCATAGTTTTCAAGAAAACAACAAAACAAAACAAAGCCCTTTCTCACTGCCCCTGGTGTGCATTCTAAATGTAAAAGGTAAAGTCTAACTCTTACAGTAAGTACATTTTCCAACCTAGATTCTGAGATACTAAACACTTCTTTTCCTTTCAAAAACTGACTCAAGGAAAGAAATCATGGAGGTCAGGACCATTCCTACAATAACATATAGGATCTATACTAGAAGGCAATGCACAATACTAGCACAGCTATCACGAACTGAAGTACAGGTTCTGTCTTTTCAACCACCCCTATTTTCTATATCATTTTTTAAAATTTATTTTTTGAGAATTTCATGTACAGGTGCTGTATATTAGCACGACCCTGACAGAAATTATGGCCTTACTCCAGTCGCCTGTGAATCTCTTTTTCTTTTTCTGAACTTTGGTGACATTAAAGTAAACAATCTTGACTCTTCCAGGTATCAGATACTTAACCTAGAGATTTCTTAGAGAATAGTGGTTTATTTGAGGACTTATGACTCCTTCAAGAATAATAATCAAGGGCAATAAGCTTGCTCCCACCCCGAACACCAAATTGTCACTTTCTACTATCTGCTCAGAATTAATACTTGCTATCATTCCCATTCATTGCAAGGAGGTCATAACTTTAATTTTAAAAAGCAAGTGTCTAAAATCAGCAGCACTAGGACAATGATTATTAATAAATTACAATTTAAGACTCTGAAGAATGAAGATATGCCTTTGTTTTGACGGTCTGAATTTTCTATTTTATCTAGGAATGACAAGGGGAACATACTGGATGTCTTCAGTTTATTAGCACATTAAAAGGAAAAGGTAAAACCCTTTTGAACAAGTTGTTGAATTGAAAATCAATAGTTTTCTCTTGAAGAAGTTTGTTTTGAGAGTAAGATGTTTGGGTCTTCCCCTTCATTGACTAGCCATCCTCCAAGTACGAGATCTCACAACCAGCAGAGCTATTTCTTACACAGTTCTTCTAGAGCTGCATCGGCAGATGTGGGAATTAAACACTATAGCTTTAATTTATTCTCACAGCAATAGAGCACCATATATTATAGATAAGAAGATTCACTTTATTGTTAGAATGCAAAGATTTAATTCCCATGAAAATAACTAGTACTGTTCATTTTACATTTATTTTTTTGTGAAATGTTTCTAAGGTGGGCTTTCTGTGTTAACAATCATTTCTGTGTAAAATAACATTTACAGGTGATTTATGAATATAAATGGTTTTAATTGCTGCAGTGGCATCCTTACTGTCCCAAATACTTTAGTGTGTTCTCTACCAGCACACTGCTATCTTTACCTAGACTGTGTCAATATCTAGAAATGAATATTCTTATATGCTTTTTTAAAATTCTTCCACCTATAAAAGCAATGTCCTTTATATTGAAAAGACCTAGTTAAGAATCATATATGAGATTCAATTATTGCATGTTTTGGTTTTCTATTTTTTTTTCATTTTTCAAGCTCTTTTTCAGTTTTGAACAGCTCCTAAGTCCTTTCTTGGTACTCAACAAAGACTTCACCTCTATAAACTAGTCAACATTTCATTTATTTGTTTATTTACTTCATCTATTTTTATACATATGAGTGCTTTGTCTGCATGTAAATATGTGCAGCACATGTGTGCCAGATGCCAGAAAATGTCACTGAATCCCTTAGGAGTGGAGTTACTGATGATGGCTGTAAGCCACTGTGTGAGTGTTGAGAACTGAAACTGGGGTCTCTGGGAGAGCAAATCCTCTTAACCACTGAGCCATCATGCTCCCTTCCTAGGCTGCTCTACTGACGCTGAGATGCACTGTTAGCATGTGAGGGTTTCCTCTAGTGATTAATATAAACAAATAATAGTCTGTTGTTTTATTTGCATTTTGTTGACTACTAGTGAGATTCAGTGTCCTTTCTTAAATTTTTGAGGAATTGTGTTTCCTTACATATATTTTACCACTATACCATTTTTGCTTTTGTATCTTAGGCCCTTAGAAAATGTATTATTATATTATAAAAATTATTCTGCATTTTCTTTAGCCTTCATACATTGTGTTATATCATACTTAAAATATTTGATTTTCAAATATATCTTTCTCTTAGATTTAATATTATGATAAAGAAATCAAAAGATTTTAAATCTTTCCTTTATATGAAATTTAATATTATCATTATTCCTTTACATTTTTTAATGTGCTTACTTTAGAAATAGTTACGTATGCCTCTGCTTTTGATTACAGAAACAATTTATTCACTTCTAGCTTATTATCTTAATTATGTTTTCCATAATTATCTGTTTCTGAACTCCATTTTTATTTCATTTATTCATTTCTGAACTCCGTTTTTATTTTATTTATCTATTTCTGAACTCTGATTTTATTTTATTGATATATTTACTAAGTTGTGTTTACAGTACAATTAGACTTTATAATAGATTCCCATTATGACAAGTCATTCTTTAATTTTCTCTTATTCCCAATTTTGTAAACAAATTGCTCATTGAGTTTTTTACATTAAATTAAGACTATTGTTTATAGCGGCAATAGTAACTATACAAATATTTACAAATATACATACAAATATATATTGAGTTTTTAATTAGAGTTTCATTAGTTTAAATACTATTTTAGAAGATGTTATCTTAGAAATATTGGATGCTCAGGTTTATTACTTGCCATTGAATGTTATTTTATTATATTAACATAATTTTCAGGAGACACACAAGTAGTCAATAGGCATATGAAAAAGTTCTTGCTCTCATTTATCATTTAGGAAATGCAAATCAAAATGTCATAGACGTGGCTTTATTTCTCTCAGAATGGCTATTGTAAAATATACCAATAAACAAGTATTAGCTAGGATGATGGATAAACAGAAACCTTTATACACTGTTGGTGGTAATGTAAAATCAGTGCAGCAGAACATTTTTGCAAAATAGGGTGGTATAATACTCTGTGATCTAGCAATTCCATTATTGGATGTATCCAAAGGAAAAGGACAGATGAAGAGATATCTTTACTTTTCATGTCTGCTGCTGTATCCAAGAAACTGAAGTGGTGTGCTTTTGTCAGTTGTGGAAGTGATAAATGAGAACAAGAAATGTTGAATGGATGTACAGAAATTACTATCCCATCACAAAGAAAGATAAAAACAAACACCTCTCCCCAAACATTCCTCTTCAATTGTGACCGGAATGGAATCTAAAGTCAGTATCTTTGCAGAAATAAGTAAGGTTGAGAAAGAAAAGCAGCATATAATTAACTCACCTCGGATCTGAAAAGACTGACCTGGTAGGAAGTTGATGGTGAACGGATGGTGTACCAGCTGGGATTAGCAGGGAAAGGGAGGGACAGGTGTACTGTATTATAGTAAAGAAATTCCACATTGTTGTTTGTGTTTTGAGATGGCAGCTCCCTGGAAGCCCAGGCTGTCCTTGAATTTGTGCCTTTTCTGTCTCAGTCTCTACTGGGATCACAGGCTTGTGTCACTACACCCAGGTCCGAGTCTGATATTATGTTGTACAGCTGAGTGACTGCTTTTTAGAGTAGGCATAGTAATGTACTTTTAGAAAAGCATTAGTACTTTTAGCTTATAGAAATGTTATATTTTCATCATAAATAACTAACAAGCAATTTAAGAGATAGGTATATTTGCCATGATTCAAGTATTATACAATGTATGTATGCATTAAAACAACACATGGTTCCCCATCAAACACAATCTCATGTATCAGTTAAAAATCAAGTTATAATGATTCAATTTTCTTTTCTGGTTACGTATTTTCATACTGTTTTATTTTATGCTTTTAGTCTCAATTGTGTGTGCATTTTTCACATATATAGTAGCTGAATTTTATATACAATATAACCTATCATAACAGAATTGCCATTGGATGCATCAAACAGTATTTTTTGTTATAATAAAAATGACAGTGTTTTCCAACTTTTGCATCCAGTTGATGGGAAAACTTATCATCATTATAATTGTATAATAGTAATGCTTCTTTTCCACCTGTTAATACTGAAATTAGAAATCAGAAACTAATTAATTAATAATTTGGAAGTTGCCTTGCAAAAAGTCAGCAGAATGTGTTGAGAAGGCAACTCATATCTGTTCAATGTGTTTTAGTGGGGTCCTGTGTCTGCTTGTGGACTCTGATTGTAGAAAAATTACTACTCATATTTTTTAAGTTTGCAATTATCAAGGGTGTTTTTGGAATTCATTTCTGGGGATCCACATGGTATAGCCTTCTCCATCTGTGGTACTCCAGTGTATATTCCATATTCAAAACTAGAGTTAATATTTAGATTTCATTAAATAAAAGTAAAGATTGAATTATTTCTCTTAAAGAGTAACAAATAGACTTGATAATGACATAATGACAAATTATATTGTGAGATTAATGCTGTGGTTATTCAGCTTAGTTGATGACAGACCTCACTTAGCAAAAATTATTTATTTTAAGCTTCCATATCTAGATTATATATATATTTAAGAAATAAAATAACATTTTTTCTGAGCAGCTACACAAGCACTTCTGATTTCACTCCAGAACACTTACAGATGAGTAGAAGTGACATGAAGTTTAGAATCTGTTTTTTTTAAATGACGATTGTTTAGAATAATGATTTAAAAATAGTTGTGCAAACTCAACGTCATGATTTTACTGTTTGTATTCACAAGGTCTTGAGTAAGAGTCTGTGAAGTACAGTTGTTATGTCTTTGCGCTTGAAACAATTGGCATGCATTTCTACTTGTGTGCTTTGTAAAGTACTCCTTTCTTAAATATGTCATTTAACCAGAACAAAAATGTTCCAGTTAATCAGATGTGTCATGACATTTTGTCCTCACCCAGGAAAATGCCATCCTCTGTAGATCTTCCCCAAGCTCTAAGAACATTTACTGCTTTCGGGAGAACTCTTCTCAGGAAGAAAGGTTTAATTTATGTAGTCTCAGGACTTGGTTCTGAATCCAATTGACCTGTGGACATTCTTCGTTTTCACAAAACTATTCAGGGATTTCAAATTCTCTCAGTTCTTTAGTCTTGGATCTATAAACTGTAATATTTCATCAAGTTAAACATTCTTTCTAATTTTCAGGATGATTTAATCTTTAACTTTTTAATTCTCCTTAAGATTTCTTTAAGTCAGAGTCATAGGTTTTCTGGTAAGTGTCGGTAGGAAAAGCGCACTATAGGAGTCTTTACAGGAGCTCATTACAGTCT
The DNA here is from genome assembly GCA_004026605.1 of Ondatra zibethicus. Classification (NCBI taxonomy): domain Eukaryota; kingdom Metazoa; phylum Chordata; class Mammalia; order Rodentia; family Cricetidae; genus Ondatra; species Ondatra zibethicus. The sequence goes on along the minus strand of PVIU01008616.1, from coordinate 28,457 downwards.
TAATGATCTTCCCATCTTTCTGGGGTCCATGTTGCTTCTCAAATCTTGACACTTTCAACACTTAGCTGATAAACTTTTTTTTTAATAATATGTCTTTCAATGGTCTTTTGCCTAAACAGTTGACTATAGAAAGATGTGTGAATTTAGATAAAGCTGGTATTATACAGATGACCCACAGACTTAGAAACGAGAATGAGTAGTTACTATTTAAGTTAGCGAATTGGCTCATAGCCATAGCTACTTACACTGGCTGGGCCACAGAGAACTGGATGATGACTCTGGGCAGTGCTCAGTAAATGTGAGAAGCTGCTATCAATTAGTACAGTATTTTCTGTTTCTGTTTTCTTTCTTCAAACTTTATTTCACTAAAATTTAAAGTCTATGAGAGAACAGATAGCTATATTTGAAATGTTAGTGTGACATCACTGAAGAAAATATAAATTACTCAGGGAAAATAATACATATTCAATATGTCATACTAGTTTTAAGCATATTATTGGAGGGGAGGAGGATGAAATGAATGAGTGCATTTTTTATTGAAAATAAGTTGTAGTTGAATCAATAAGTTAAGTCTTAAATTTTATAGATCTATAAAAGTCATAGAATATTAGTAAATTAAAAGAAAACATATAATAAATATATTCAAAGACTACTCATAAAGAAAAATATCATGAAACCTCTTTATGATAAAACAATAGATATTTTAAATATCTGAATATGTGTATGGAGAAATACATTTTGACATGAGGGACATTTTTAATTAACACAACTCTTTTGGTTAACTTACTAATAACTGTAAAATTTCTTTTGTAGGCTTTGAAATGAGAATTATATTTTGATTATTCTCTAGCAATTTACACTTATGAAAAGTTGCAAAAGTGTGTAGCAATGTTCACTGCCTCATCATTTATTAAAACAAAAAATTCCACAGGACTCAGTTGCCCATTTGTAGGGGTCTTCCACGATTAAATAGATTGTGATTCCTCCACATTTATATAGAAGAATACTGGACATTACATAGTAAATAACTTGCCCAAGTATTCAGTGGCTAGATTTAGATTTAAATTTATTTAGTTTATTATGGGAGGTGATGTATGCTGTGAATATGTTTTATTGCCATTGGTTAATAAAGAAGCTGTTTTTGGTCAAAGGCTTAACAGAGTAAAGCCAGGCTGATGGAGATATATATAGAGAGAGTAGGTGGAGTCAGAGAGAAGCCTTGTAGCTGCTCACAGGAGACAGATACCTCCAAATCTTGCTGGTAATACACAAGTTAACAGAAAAGGGTTAATTTAAGATATAAGAGTTAGCCAGAAATATGCTTAAGCCATTGGCCAAGCAGTATTACAACTAATACAGATTTCTGTGTGATTATTTTGGGAGTCTGGGCTGCAGGAGGGTCCTTCTGTATTTGGGTTGCTTTTATTGGTTACTAAAGGAACTGCCTTGGCCTTTTGATAGGGCAGGACTTAGATAGACAGGGAAAGAGAACAGGATACTGGGAAGGGGACAGAGTTAAAGAGAGCTGCCTGCCATGAAGCTTCCAGGTCACTCACAGTAAGCCATGACTCGTGGTGACACACAGATTATTAGAAATTGGTTAAACAAATATGTGAGAGTTAGCCAATAAGAGGCTGGAGCTAATGGGCCAGGCAGTATTTCAATGAATACAGTTTCCGTGTAATTATTTCGTGCATAAGCTAACCGCGCACCTCTCGCAACACTGGGCAGCTGGGAATGAAAGAGTAGCCTCCGACAATTTAGTTTGTCTCCTGAGTCCACCTATTGAATACAGCTTTACCTTCCAGCAAGCAATGATACCTGGACTGTGCTGATAATTAACTACGTGATAAAATCTCTGCTCAGCAATGTAGTGATTGGCAAGATCTTTACAAAGTCCCTATGATATTACTACTGTTGCCATCTTGCATATTGTAACACGCAGGCCTGTTTGTCGGGGTTTCTGTCCTGCCCAGTTCCCACAGCCATTTAGCCCCAAAGAAAATCACACAGAGGTCTCAAGAAGATTATAAACTGATTGGCCCATTAGCTCGGGCTTCTTATTAGCTCTTGTAGCTTATATTAACCCATATTATATATTATATTCTTATCTATGTTAGTCACATGGCTCAGTACCTTTTTCAGTGGACAGGTCACATCCTGCTTCTTTGGTGGTCTGGGCAGGACTTCAGAAGAACTTCCTTCTCCCCAGAATACTCCTGTTCTCATTGCCCCACCTCTACTTCCTGTCTGGTTTTCCTTCCTACACTTCCTGCCTGGCTAATGGCCAATCAGTGTTTATTTAAATCATGATTGACAGAATACAGACAATTCTCCCACACGAGCATATGAAGACTAGAGATAAGAGCAAAACCCACGGAGGTCTGAGTATGTCAAGTTAGAAATTTTTGGAACGGTTTTCTTCAGATGTGGCAATGGAAACATTGTGAGGTAGGATCTGGGCATCATTTGTCAATTATACATGGGAGGCAGTCCTATGGTGCAACAGAAATACCCAGGAAAAGGAATTGAATTCCTTTAAGCATTTCAGAACACAGAGATAGGACTGTGAAAAGTTAACCACAATTATAACAGTTTGGAGCAGAGATGTAGAAGGCAAATTGTGCAGATAATGAATTCCTGTGATTCAAAAGAAAGGTTCTTTAAGGAAGTGCACTTGCATGCACTCTGGCAAATAGCACACATTCATTTGCAAATTCCCCCACCCACAGGCACACTTCCTGGGCCTCATTCTCCTTCCCCATTTGAATTATTAAAAGAAAGGGAACCATCCTCAATTTTTCTGTTGCTTAGTCCAGAAAGCAGCCTTCTTCCCCACCTCCAGTTTTTGCTCATTTTCCAAATGCTGGCTCACATCACTTTTCTGTGACAATTTCAATTTGCCACATCTTTCTCTGTGCTGTTATTATTCAATAGTTCTAAATAGGCTCTCTCTCTCTTTCTCTCTCTCTCTCTGTGTGCTTGTCTTTCCACTCCATTACTCAGTGTGCTCCTCAGAAAGAGAAACATGAATTATTCATCTTTCCTGTAGCATAGCCATAAGTGTTTGGCACCTAGAGACAAAACAATGGTGAATGAATAAATGGATGATGACCTGAAAGAGAACTGTGTCAGCTGGATGTATAGCTGTGGAGCTCAGGAAGGTTCCTTTCTGATCCACCAGCAAATCCTGTTGATGTTGTATTTAAAAAGTATCTAGAATTCAACCACTCCTCATTCCCTACCTCCCATTTGGTTATGATCCTTTGTCTACTGGATCATGCCTTAGCTTCTCCCTTCTTTACCTCGCTTAACTTTCACCTTCCTTTGACCCTAAGTGGAAGCACTACCCCACCCTCCTGCTGCACACATCATTATGCACTTGGCATATAGCATTTCGATCTGATTGTAGGAGTGACTACAATGGGGGTTATTGGAAGCTTATGTCATTTGAAGATTTCTGGGTTGCACACATATTACTTGGTTATAGAAAGAGTGTATCTTCCTTGAGTTCCTGAGAAGGATATCGCTGTCCACCGTGAAGTTGTTACTGTAGCTATTTCTGATTCATCCATCTTTAAAATGATCTTTTTGCAATAGTGTCTCTTGTTTACCTGTGCTTATGTGCAGGGACATTATGGAAGGTTTTGAAAATTGCTTACTGAGTGTTTGGTAGCTGGGGACTGAAGTATTATTATTATTTTAGGTTTTCACAAAAGCACTGAAAAGCTACTAGTCACCAGATGTGTGTAAGATGACATGCATAAAGAAATAATCGTGAGCACCCATAACTGTATAAAGCACCCGAGGGGACAGATTTTCTTTCATCCTGTCTATATATGTCTACAGAAATGGGATAAGCTTTTGCAGACCAGTCATGGTGGCATCTGCTTTAGTCACTGCTGCCGAGGACAGGATCTGCTGGGCAGAATGACATGAGGGAGCAAGAGCAGCGAAGAACATGTGGTACATGTGTAGCCTGATACAATTTCCAGATGGTTTTGCTGGAAGTAATAAACTTTGGATAGAGGACATTGTCAGACTTGAGAAAGTCTATGAGAATTACAAAGCTGCTCCTGAGATGGCCAGGATGAGGATGCTGTACAATTAAATTTGAATATTAAATGAAATGACCTCATTTTATACTTCAAGCTGTTAAGTGAGGCATATTGGGGACAGACACAGTAAAGGCAATAAAAATGGAAGGAAGTAAATTAGTCAGGAAAAACAAAAGCAGAAATGAGTGAGTTAGACAGTGAACACACCAATGAATGGAAACGCTAATGAAATTGATATGTAAATACTGCTTCCTTTGGAGAAAACAAAACTAGTTTCGCTGAATATAAATCCACAAAGTTAGGCATCAGAAAAGGAAAATATTACAACAGAAAGCAATTATAGTTGGCATCTTACACACAAGCTCCATGATACTAGATTCTATATCTGAAGATCACCCTGAGATTAGCTTCTCTAATAATTACTCATGTTCCTGAACATATTTTTTTCCTGAAAATGTTCTCGGTGTTTTACATATACCAAATTAAATAAGCAGGGCACATGAGGGTACTCAGTTACTTTTGGTTGAAACAGAATTTGAGTTAATAAATTCAAATGGTGATATCTGGCTTGGGCTATTAAGCCATAATACTATCCTACTAGATGGTATGTCTATGGTCAAAGCAAGTAAACAGCAAATGAAGTCCAAAAGTACACAGAAGGAAAAATAAAGTACTTCTAACTGTGGCTCAGTAAGAAAGGTTGACTTCATAATACTTAAGCGGCAACAAAAATTATTATGTGAGGGAGCCAATCAGAAAAATTCTTACTTTCATTAATGTCAAAAATAAATTTTATAAAATTCAACCTTTATTCTGGTTGGTATTTACTTAACATTAGTTCCATGACACACAAGATACATATTGATTTCATATATATATATATATATATATATTCACATTATATACACACACATATATTAACTCTGAACAAAATATTGGTATAACCAATTCATGTAAAAATAAGAGCCTGTAATGTCATTTCCTTATTTTTTCTAGAAATTACTCATTATTGCCACTAGAAAAATCATTTAAAAAGATATAAATATTGGAAATAAGGATCTGGTCATGTCATTCCCTCATAATGGTATCTAGAATAACAGAGGATATGCCATGCATACAAGAGACTTCAATGGGTTAGGGAGATGGCTCAGTGGTTAAGAGTATGTACTGCTCTCGCAGAGGACTTTTGACCTCTGTGGGAATCTGCATACACATACATATATACATTCACATACATAGTTAGAGATAAAATACAACTTAGAAACATAAATTTAAAAAATGTAAAGGAGAGATAAGGCTAGGGTTGCACTTTTTATAGCTCCCTCTAGTTTTGATTATCCCTATCCATACTACCAACCGAAATGTGTATCTAGAAATTTGTATTTTAGTACGGAATTCAATTTTCTATCACAAAAGAGGAGTGAAAACAAAATGAATTGCAATAAGTTGTACGGCATCATTAGATTCCTGCAAGAACATTTGTAATCTCCCAGTCAAAAATGCTATTTTAGCTGCTTACTTCTCTCAAAACAGAATAAAGTAGTAACAATATTATAAAGATACATAATTGTTATGTCTTATTTAAAATGTTAAAAAATAACAAGGTCATTGTCTTGGTTCTTTTTATGTTTTCCTTTATTTGGTCAAATATAGCTTGCAGATTAATTGTTTTTGAGTTCACTTTACTGTGATAGAAACGTGTACAAGACTCCTGACTCTGCAGGTATCAGTCAACGAGGATCACAGTTGGTTTAGCAATTTATCCTACAGATTCCAGTCTGTGCTGTGGAGAAATGACAACTTGGCAAGGCACTTGGATTTAAGTCCCATTCTCATGGTTGGAAATGCAAATGCTAGCTTGTAACATAATGTGTTTTCTTATCAATGTTTCTAAAAGCTTTCAGGACTAGATAATTATGCTTCTCAGTGTGAGAGGAGACTGGGCATTTAAGAGCACTAGGTACTTTTACAGAGGAGGAAGGTTTAATACCAACACCTACGTGGGGCTTACAACCATCTCTAACCACAGTCCCAGGGGATCTGATGTCAGATTCTGCCATCTGCAGGCGTCAGGCATGCATGTGTCCACAGGCATACATCCAGGATAAACACTCAACAAACATAAGAAACCAACACTTCTCATCTCCTGGGAGCAACGAGGTGTTCTAGACCCACTAAAAACACCTTTGTTCTCTGCAATTATCTGTTTTCATACTAATTTTATTTTCTCTATAATTGTCTTATACATGAATATACTTGAGAGCATTTAACAGACAAAAATAGCATGGAATATTTGTGGTTTTTTGAAATAGTCAGTACAATAAAATATGTCATTTAGGGAAATAATACAGATAAAACTCTTATTAGAGATACAAATAGAAGAATGGTTTTCTTCTGCATTGCACACTGTATTTTTTTAAGGCAAAATTGTTTTTAATCAAGAAACAAAAGTCTTTGTAGAAAATATGTTTGGTACAGTGAATATTTTTAATGCATGACTTAAAAGATGAAATAGCCAGGAATCGCAGTAAATTAAAAATGTTGTTTCTGAAAGAATGACAAAGTTGGTAACATAGCTAAGCTTTCTCCTGTATGTTCTGTATAGAAGGCCTTCCTTCTTCCCCAACTAGATAATTTCTAAATACCTTTCTTCCCCATATTAGAGGTTAAGTGAAAATTCCCAGTTTAGGGATAAACAGCTAGGTTTTGGTACTGAGTATCTTCAGCTTTTGAGCAGAAATAAAATGTAGCCACTTTAGTGTGTTATTGTTTAGGATTGGTGCACATATCTTCTGAGGCGCCTGGGACTGTCATCCTTTAGAGGACTCACCAGTAGCTATGAAGACATTCTTATGTGCAGAGGAGGTACCATTGTTTTCAAATTGACAGGTCTCTACAGTTATATTGAAGTGGGAAATGTAGTAATTTGTTGGGGTGTTTCCGAGAGAAAACCTATTAGACAAGTGGTTTAGGGATTTGTGGGATGGAGGTTCACAATCCAATAATTACTTTCAGTTTCAGTTCTGGCTGTAGAACTCTGCCAATGAATATCAAATTTGTGTTACTTTAGCCTGAGAAATGTACCCTGAAGCATCATCATAGTGGAAGATTTAGGGCATGGGCACTCACCTGATGTGCGAGGATAAGGGATTCTAATTTTTTAACTTTTATTTATTATTTCTATTATTTAATTAATTACTTTATTTTACATCCTGGTTGCAGCTTTCCCTCCCTCCTCTTCTACCCCCACACCCTACCTCTGCTCTGCACCCCCTTAATCCATCCCTCCTCAGTATTCACTCAGAAAGAAGCAGGCCTCCCATGGGCATCAGCAAAGCATGGCATATCAAGCTGCCTTAGAAGACCAAGTACATCCCCCTGTATTCAGGCTGGGCAAGGCAATCCGGCATGAGGAACAGGTTCCCAAGAGCCGGCCAACCACCAGAGACAACCCCTGCTCCCATCACCAGGAGTTCCACAAACAGACCAAGTTACGCAACTGTCACATAAATGTAGAGTGTTTTGTTGATGAATTTGGCAAAGAAAATATGCAATTATTCTTAAAATATAGAAAATATTTAGAATATTTATAGTTTTTGCTATAAGACTATGTCAAGAAAAATTGTATGAAGCTTATAATCTGCTTCACTGACAAAAAACCGTTAGGACTAAATTTATTAGAAATAAATATTATTAAAGGATCGATTGCATTCTAAAATAAATGCCTTGAATGTAGAAGAGGCTTAATTTTGAGAACTTTTAAGTTATTTCAACAATCATTTAAGATCATATAATCAAATCAGAATTAATTTGGATACTCATAAAAGTTTAAAATTCTCTTCTTTCTATTATAATAAACAACATTGTCTTTATTCAAAGAAAATTCCAACCCCATGCCAGTGTCATGGACTTCACTGAAATAGCTATGGATTTATTATATAGGCATTTCCTCTAAATTGTATTTGCCTATATTTTAATTGTTAAGACAAAAGTCATTTATTATCCTATGCTTGGTTAAAAAAAAAAAAGGATCTATCAGACATACTACTTCTTCATCCAACTTTCCCTAATGTCAGCATCTTATAAGTGTGGCAAATATGCCAAAACCAGGAAAGTATCATTAATTCACACTGCTGAAGATTGTCTAAATATGTCATTGGTCTAGAACTCCATAAAGTCCCCCCATTTTTCTTAATTATTATTCCTTAAGACCCTTCAATATGAGATAGTTTATTGGCGTCCTCCATTCTCTGTGGTATTGATTTTGTACATATTGGAAAATTAGTGTGTTTTCTTATTTGTTGTATTGGAAGTGGGATCTCTCTGTGTAGCTGAGACTGACCCGGAACTCCTAGTTTTCCTGACTTATCCTCTCAGTGCTGGAATTGTGGGCTTGCACCCGTTTACAGCTAGACAAGGATTATTTGGAAAACCCTCCAATTTTAGTCTCTGAAAGCTCCTCTTGGTCAAATTTAGGAAAATGTATTCTTGACAAGATGAACACAGGTTGTCATGTCAGACGATATATATTGTCGCCTTATCAGCCTGGTGATGGCAGCATTGAGCACTTGATTTACATGTTCTCCACAAACTTTTCATGTGTGATGCTCTCCTCTATCCCTGTCTTAATTCTCATCTTTTGGACAGGTAATTTGAAACTATGTAACTAAGTTTCTTACCATAGTTGTCCACTAGTTTAGCATCCTTTCCTTCCCATGATTACCTTTCATTCTCTCACATTTGGTTACTGAGTCTCTTTAAATTGGTTTTGTCTTTTGATCTTTTTCCCTTACATGTTCTTTTGGTGACAACAAGGTATTCTAGGCACATTTTCTCTTCTTCTTCTTCTTCTTCTTCTTCTTCTTCTTCTTCTTCTTCTTCTTCTTCTTCTTCTTCTTCTTCTTCTTCTTCTTCTTCTTCTCCTTCTCATTCTCCTCCTCCTCCTCCTCCTCCTCCTCCTCCTCCTCTTCCTCCTTCTTCTTCTTCCTTCTTCTTCTCCTCCTTTTTGCCTAAGATGGAGTCTTGGAGTCTCATTCAGTATACTTTAATATCTTGGAGATTTTTCCTTCACTGTTAGCTATAAGAGGTGTCCTTGAGTTTTTGACTAAGATGATAGCAATTACCACCTTTAAAACTATGGATAATTCTGTGTGTCTTTCTCTCTCTTTATTTTCTTATTATCTCCCTTCTTCTCTTTCCCCTGCCTTTGTCTTTTGCTGTGGGTATTAGAAAAAATGATAGAAAACTTTAATCATTAAATTATGTTGTTTATTTTAAGCTTAGAATAAAGTTTTAAGCTCCAAGCATTTGTTTAAAATAAAGTATTTTCTCTTAATTGCAAGTTTCATGCTATGTGGTAATTAACAATGTCTATTATAAGCAATTAATCTTAATAATATGTGCTATTATATTTATGCCACTATGGGTACAATTTTTGAGCATGTACATAATAAGTTGAATTTGATTATAGGCTATAGTTTTAAAAATTACTGCCAAATGCAGCAAAATTGCACAAGAGAGTAAAGGTTGCTTCCTTAGTACTTCTTTCTTAATATTTAGTTAGTATTTCCTAAATAAATATCAATTTTCAAAATTTAGAATATTGGCCTATTTTAAAAATTATATGAAATTAAATTGGGTTTGATCCATTGGGTCATTTAAGATTTTACCTTTCAACTTAAACTACAGCATAGTTTCAGGGGCCTTAGTCCAATTGCAGCAGAAGAAGAAATCTTATAAAGAAATTTGAAAGATTAAAAAAAAAGCTATGTAATGTTAGAGGCCAATATATTTATTTAGGTGAGCAAACATTTTATAATCCTTTACAAAGAAAAATATTCATTTTTGTAACCTTATTATTCAAATTATTTAATATAAATCTAAAAGACAGTATCTCAGTATATTTCTTTTGTTAGCATTTTGGAGAGGAAGACATGTTCTAATAACAGCTGCACTTGATGACTGATAGAAATATTTCAGTGTTTAATCAGAAATAACTGGTCTGAGTCAATTAGACAGGGGCTTGCTATGTTGCCGCCCATAATTTTCACAGTTTTGGGTCATCAGAAAGGCAAGGCTATGAGTGGTGGAAATGACAAACAAAACCATGAGAGGAAGCTTCATGTTCATTCTAAATTATTTGTGAGATGTGTGAGCTGAATAGCACGAATATAAAGATAATACAAATACAATGAATGAAAACATCACACCAGTTTAAACATAATTTTGTAAGAATATATCCTAAAAACCCTAGTGTTATGCCTATGGTTTCCCTTCTGTCTTGTCTCTTCATAACTTGCAATGCCTTTTGCACTGCATGTTGTTTTATTAGATTTTCCCTGCCCTCTGGGACTTCATTTTAGTCACAGAGTATAAGGTAAAATTTAGGGATTGCTTTCTTAGACATTATTGCTACAAATAGATTTAATTTTGTAAAAAAGTGAAAGTGGATGGACAGAAGAGGGAGGAGAGAGAGACAGAGACAGAATCAGAGAGAGAGAGAGAGAGAGAGGAGTGAGGGAGAGGGAGAGAAGGTGGAAGTAAGGGAGTGCTGGACCATGTCCAATTCATCTGCAACTAAGACTCATGTATAGAATTGTTCTGTATAATATTTATCTGCAGACATACCCACAGATTATATTTTGTAAGGCAGACATGCAGTTTAAGCACTCCTCCAGTGCAAAGTGTGCATATACATATATAAACATAAAACACAGAGAGCTTTCTGTGGGCACTGGTTAAGGTATTGAAAATTTGGAATGTATGCTCACCAGAACTAAGGCTGAGCTGGACCACCCACTAAACAGGGGCCACCCAAGGGAAAATCTGAGACCTGGCAAGCAGCGCTGCCAGGTTTGTTTCATAAGAACAGCTGGCCACCCCAGCACCTGCTGCCTGGCCCCAGACAGCTGGGGATAAGGCTGTGTGGGCCCAGCTGCTTTTAGGAAGGACATTGACAAAGACTACCGCCGTTTTGGCATCTGTCAACTCTTGCTATATTTGGTTGAAGAAGTTTGGCAGGAGCTATGTGGTGTACCAACTAAAATTTAGGCTGATTAGTCATAAGCCAGAATTATAAAATCATAGGACTGGGAGGGACCTCCAGTAAAGTGGGTTTAAGTTTTGGTATGAATTAGAATAACATTGGGAATTCCATACAAGGGTTGCCTCCAGACCTAACACCTTAAAGAATCTAATTCAGTGGGACTTGAGTGAAGCTATTTATAATTTACATTTTTAGTCAGCACATAAGGTAAATTGAATCTAAATGAACCACGAGTTTTAGAGGTCTAAAGAACCTCACAGTTTGGGATGTTTGTCAAAAATAGATATTATATTGACTTCTTAATTCAAAAGTGAGGTTGTATGTAAATCTACCTGACATCTGGAATTTGCCCTTTCCTAAACACAAATGTGTACAAATCATTATTGTCTTAAAGGTTCAGTGTAGGCCACCAGTCAACTATTCCCTTCAAGGCCCCAGCTCCCAAAGTTTCCACCACCTTTTCGAACAGTGCCACCATGTGGAGATGGAGTTTTTGAACAGTAAGCCTAAGGGGGGACATTTCGCATTCAAACCAAAGTAGTTAGACAGGAAATAAAAAAGTTAGCAGGATGAAGTCAGAGTTCTTTGACAAGATGATTGCCCAGGAATAAAATCAAGGAGGGGTTCTGGGAAGTGAGAAAATGACTTTATAGATTCAATAATTAGCTTAAGGCACTCTCCAGAATTTATCAGAAGGGCTGGATGATATTATAAGATGTGTGTTTGGCGGGGGGGAGGGGATAACTTAATAGACATTTTCCACATATCATAGCAAGCTAGACACTGCATTTATCTGAGCCAGTAGAAGAAAATAATTTACATTTTATTCTGGGCCAGGGGAGAGATAAATAGATAGTTAGCCAGGACCCGCATGGATATCCACAAAGGAGTGAAAGGATATTGGTGAAAAAACATTAAAAGAAAGATTTTTAAAAAGAAGATAACACAGTAAAGATTAAACAGGACACAATCTCAGCTTTGCTTAGCAGTTTTCCTCTGGGAGCAAGGAAACGGAAGCTACTTCCTAAAGGTAAACCAGATAAAGCTGGGCAGTCCTATTATCAAGAAATATCTACAGCCTTACAAGGCCAGACCCTGTTTCAGGTGTTGGTGAGACAATGGCTACTCTGGTGTAGGAGTTAACACTGAGAGAAATCCATTCTGTCGTTTGTGATCCGAGGACACCAGATAAACATCACATGGAAGAGAATCTGTTGTTAAGAACTGAATATTTTAAGGATCTGAAGGAAGGAAAGAAAGCTTTGGTTTTGCCTGCTAAATCTTCTGAGCGAGAGAAGGGCCCGAGAGGAAGTTCTGAGGCACAGGAGAGACAGACACTGGCAGACGGAAAGAGGTTGGGATTCGGCTGTCAAGTGCAGAGGGAAGGTTTGCGCAGTCAGGTTGAGAATAACTCTGGCGCGTGGTGGATTTGAGCGTAAGGGCATTGAGTGGTCAAATTCTGTAGCACTTATCTGTCGTTACTGCTGTATGGTGATAGATGATGCCTATAGCTGCATCCTCCTACAAGGGTTAGTGAGAGTCATAGGAATAGTAACAGGCAGAAAGCCGTAAAATATGAAAACAGGTCATCTGATAATAAAGATCTTAGTGCTATAGATTCCTGTACTCTCATCACTGTTGGGAGACATCACCTAGGTAATGCAAGATTACCCAAAAGATAAAATCTGAATAATCTCAGGAAGGTGGGAGAGGGCTCAGTCCATAGCCTGTGAAGTTAAGTGTGGCCAGCAGAGGCCCAGCACTCAGAAGGGAAGCTCTGGTGGATATCAAACAACTGTTTGACCCAGACTCAGCAACATAACAAGCCACTGGAAACAGATTTCACAATGACTTCCTTCCTTGCAAAAAACTAGTCTCAATTTTTGAGAACTGAGAAAGAAGCTAATCTAACACTTCATATCCCCCACCCCATGATTGCCCTTTTAAAAAATATTTAGCAAAATTTTTACCTTTTATATTTAAAATTTTGTATTCTCTTCACATATTCATCAAATTTTATTTATGAATTTTTTTCATTTTTTAAGCAATGCATTTTCTTTTCTTTAGAGGATTTATTCTTTTTTTTCCCTTTGGGTTTCTTCTCACTTGTATATTTAGTGTGTTTTGAATTAATTGTTATGTTCTCAGTTTCTTTAATACATTTATCCAATTTTATTTTTAAAAGATTTTATTATAGTGTAGTCTTTTTCCCCTTTAATTCTGTTTTCTTTTTTCTAATACTTTTGTTTTGTTATCATTATCTTCTTCTCCAATCCCCTTCTTTTTGCCCTTTTAATTTATTTACCCTTGCCTTTACTCTGTTCCTTCTCTTTCCACCATCTTCCTCTATATCACTCATTTATTGCCTCCCACACTTACCTTAAATAATTTAAAACTTTGCTTTCTTTGCAATTTTCAGAGGCATTGGTAATGTATTAGTTTTTATCATTCATTTTAAGTCCATTTCCGTATCGCATATGGTTTGGTATTACTGCAGTGACAGCCCTGGTGACTCTCTAGGAAAGGATGCTGGGGATTAACCCTTTATAAACATGCTGCCTAATAAGAGGATCCACCCCTCAAATCCAAACCAGCAGGTGTAGAAATCACAACAGAAAGACACAAGAGGCATGGAGAAGTAGTTAATACGACTCTTCCCCCAAATCCCAAGTCCTGTGTTGCTGAAGCCGGAGATACAGGACTGGTTAAAATATCAGATGAACATTTCAAACATTTTCTGGTGAAAGTAATCAACAAGCTCAGAGGATACAAACAAATATATAAATTTGTTCTAGGTCCTAGAAAGGATAGGTAGCCAGCTAAAGGTAAAAATCATCAAAAAAGATGAGAAGAACAGCTTTAGAAACGAAAAATTCACCAACATAGAATAAAAATGAGCAAGAATATTGTGATTTCTTTAAAAAAATATAGAAACATTAGAAATGGAAAGCTGGATAAATAAAAGATAACACAGGAAAAGACCACTAATAGACTCAATGATGGGACATAAAATTGTCAAATATCAGCAATAAATTTCTTAAAAATAAAAATGAACACAATGTCCACAAATTCTAGCAATACTATGGGTCTCTGGGAAAGAAGAAGCTGAGATAAACCCAGCTAAGATAACCATATAGTGAGTCTATTTAATAAAATAATGCTAAAAAGTTTCATGACTCTAGAGATACAATAGACAGACATTCAAACACAGCAGTCCTTTAGGACCCTATTTAGACATGACTAGAGAAGCATATCTCCATGGCACATAATAATCTCGATGTCAAAATTACAAAGTGATGAACGATATTAAAAACTGTAAGGAAAGCGAGTCAAGGTGACACACACCTTTAACTCAGCCCTTGGAAGGCAGAGACAGCCAACTCTCTGAGTTCAAGGCTAGCCTGATCTATAGAGCGAGTTTCCGGACAGCCAGGGATACATGGAGAAACTCTGGCTCAGAAAACCGAAAAAAAGTAAAATTGTGAGGAAAAAAAAAATACCAGCTCACATACAAAGGCAGAGACACTAGAGTAAGATCTCTCAACAACAATCCTGAAAGCCAGCAAGACATGAAGCAAGGCATGAACTGATATATCTCAAGCCCCAGGAGAAACTAGCTACCAACTAAGGAAACTTAATCCAGTAAACTATCTTTCAAATCTGATGGTAAAACACAGCTCAACACAAGTACAGACTAAAGGCACTTAATAAGAAAAACATATCCTGAAAAATCTTATTTAGAAACGTTGTCTATCATAGAGGCTTGTAGTAATGAGGGGCTCGGGCTGTGTTCCCGGTGCCGGGCCCCTTGTTCTGTCCCGCCTGGGTCCCGGTGTGTACCCAAAATAATTACATGGAAACTGTATTCATTTAAATACTGCCTGGCCCATTAGCTCTAGCCCCTTCTTGGCTAACTCTCACATATTATTTTAGCCCATTTCCATTAATGTGTATCACCACTTGAGTTGTGGCTTACCGGCATGAGTCTAACCCGTGTCCATCTTGTGCTGGAGAAACATGGCGTCTGCTCTATTGCCTTCTCTCTCACAGCATTCCCTTCTATCTACTCCGCCCACCTAAGGGCTGTCCTACCAAAAGGCCAAGGCAGTTTTCTTTATTTAACCAATGAGGGCAATACACAAATAGAAGACCCTCCTACACCATTTCCCCTTTTTCTGTTTAAACAAAAAAGAAAGGCTTTCATTTTAACATAGTAAAATTACATATAACAAAACAGTTATTAAGCAAGAATTACAGTTACCACCTATTTTACCTTTTATCATGACAAAGGAAAACTATAACTATAACTATCCATTCTTCAACTCCATCAAAGACTCCAGAAGGATAAAATATTACTTAAGTAAACAAGAAATAAGCAACTTCCAAACTCTAGAAATGACAGAGACATCTCGCTGCCTGGACAGTCACCCAAAGTTCCTTTGTACCTTTGGGGCATCCATCTTCAGCCTACAGGCCCATAGTATCCAGAAGACTTTTCCATGAAGCAGGAAAATTTAAAGACAGTTCAGTCATTTTCTTCTGTATCCTGCAGAATGTCTCGCAGACTCTTTCATGAAGCAGGAACCCTGAAGGATCATCTCACCTTTAGGCAAGTTCAGCAGTCCTCTCTCTTCAGGTTCTTTTGTGTCCAGTTTATGCAACAGTCCAGGCAAGAGCACTTTCTTGCCCAAATGGCAAACCAACTCCATAAGGAGTCTCTTTGATGCCCATCTTCCTCTTGAAGTAGCTGGTACTGCCAGGAGCAGATGTGTCTCATTGTCATGAAAAGTCCTAAGTTATTAAAATATTTAAATGCCATATTCTGTCGCCTTTGAAAGATATGAAGAATGTCTATCTAACTGAAATATACCTCTATATATCTAGAAAATCTAACTAACGTGACTACAAGCTTGACTATATCAATGATTATCTATTAACAACCTATATTTCCTAATTATACATTACATTTTAAAATGAACTACACAATCACAATATCTTAATCAAGAGCAGATATATAACAAGATTGACCTTAAATTTATATCAATAAGGCAAAATTTATACCAATGTAAATTATCCATATCTATATCATCTCCCCCTTTAAATTTAAAGAACATTTAGAAACAATATTTGGGAATATGGGCGTAGTTACTTCTCTCCAAACTTCTTCCTGCTGTATGGGGGCGCTGTCAATCAGGTCTTTCATGGTGTATCCTGTATATCTCAGTCACCAGTTGAGTGAAGTAATTTTCTGAAGGTGTTCACAGTGACCTTCAGGAGGGCGTGGTCTATCAAACCACATTGGTCTAGAAGGAATCCACAGGGTCCCATCCTCTGTGAAAACAAAAGAAGAACCTCCTTTCCAAAGCACCATATCCTTAGACCCAAATTTTAAAGCCATTATGCCTTTATGATAATATCATGCTGGTTTAGCTTAGCAGCCCAGACAATGAAACGTCTCTCTGTACTTAGCTCCTTTACAGTCAAAAAATTCAAAGAAAACACAATAAAATACATAATCCAGACATTCTGTGAATTTTCCATTTTTACGTGGCTTATTTTTCTTCTTCTTTTCTTTTTTTAATCTATGACTATCTGTACTCTGTCTCTTTAAAGACTTTACCCCTTTTTTTAAGGCATTAACATTATTTTATGACTCTCTATATTCTTTCTCTTTTCTCTCCCAAGCCTACGTACTTTATCTAACAGTATGACCCATTTAGAGGTCTTTTATGTCTGAATCTGTCCTATTGTGAATCTGTAATTCATTACTGTCCAGGAACAGTTTTGCTTTGTGCTTTTAAAATGCTAAACTCTTAAGAATCTAAGCTGTAACAATCTCAGGTCAAATACAGGTACTGCCTGCTTGCTCCGCCCAGTCCAACATGGTGGAGGTGCTTGTGCCTCTGAGCTGTGCTCAGCCTTAATGGCTGCGGAAATCCACCATGCTCTCCCGCCTGACTAAGCCTGATCCCGCCGTCTGCCCAGGCAGGAAGAGCTGAGCAAAGGCAGGGTCTCAGCTACTTTCTTCCCGATCCCAAGTGAACACACAAACATCTGGGTCCACAAATGTTCCATAGCCGGAGTTTGCACCGGCGGCAGGGCCCAGGAAGCCGCGTTTTAAAATCCCGCACCTTTTTTTGTTATTTTGTATTGCTGAGTCAGGAAATCTCTCTGTAGCACGCAAACAGTAAAAAGCTGTGTTAAACTCTCTCCTTTTTAAGTCATCTCAGGTTTTTAAGTGGATTTAGTCCACGTTGAGGCGCCAAAACTAAAGGCACTTAATAAGAAAAACATATCCTGAAAAATCTTATTTAGAAACGTTGTCTATCATAGAGGCACCCTAAATAGATTGAGATCCACACAGCTGATGCTCCTGGTCTTTTCTCATGCTGTGTTGTTGCTCTGTAAGTGTGTGGGCAGGGCAGGAAATCCTGTACTGCTGAGATGGTAGAGGGGATGGTGATTCATTTACAGGAGCACTAATGCGCCTGAATCCAATGGCTAGCTGCCTCCCTCCTCACTTTGTTTGGGTGCTGAGAGACAACTAATAGTCCCTCTCCCTCCTAGAATAGAGAACAGAGTTTTATTGATAATAGAAGTTAAACTGGAGCTGACTCCTTTCTTCTTTAGCCCCTTACTCTTTGTGGGTCTAACTGCCTCTAATTGTTCAAGCAATTAAACGACAAGCACTTGACAAATAACTATTTTTAAAAGGTACCAGGTTATATAATTTATATCTAACCCTAACAATAACTGTTTTCAATATTAGTACTGTTGATAGTTTCGTTTGTATTAGTAGGAAACCAGAAATTACAGAGTTCAAATGTATTTTCAAGGAATCACACAGCTAAAAATGATGGAATTGGAATTCAGTCTCAGGTTTTAGTGCCAGGAATATTAAATTGAGGCAAGAATGACATAATGGGTCAAGGGAAGCCTCTAGTAACTAAAATAGCAAACAAAAAGAGATTTATGGATTGACTTCTAGAAAACAAATATATATATATATTATGTATAAATGTATTTGTGTTATATACATATATACATGTGGATATATGTATGTATATATATGCATTTGTGTGTATATATACATATATAAACTTTAGTATTCAACACAGTGCAGGCATTTCATTTTCATATTGTTTCTAATTTTCTATAATAGACAGAGATATAATAAATAGTGAAAGGTTACTAGGGAAACACAGTTGAATTGTGTGTTCAAAATAGCATAAAACATAGAGCCTACATGGGGTAGGATATCCATCTGTGGGAAGTTTTAAAGGAATAGAAGAGAACACCTTAGGGATGTGTGTGTGTTCATATGTATGCATGTGCAGCTGTGTATTTGGGTGCATATGTGTGTGTGAGTGTGTTACGCTCAGGGTCAGAGCCAAGGTATCACACATACTGAACATGTGCTCTACCTCTGAGCTAATCTCCACTTCCAACACCTTGGTTCTAAAATTGAGGATGTTCACATAAACACATAAAACACTTACTGTTTTGTGGTTCTTTCATAGAACACAATCATATAATACAATAAGCCTTAGAAAAGGAGTCATACACAGTACAATAGTTTACCTTCAATATGAAGCTGTGAATGTGAACATATTTGTCAAGAATATTTAGCATCAGCCAAAAATATAGCAATTGGGGGCAAAAGGAAGCACCAGCAAATAAAAATGGAGCTTAGAGACTGACCATGGACTCCTAATAATGAGAACTTGAGAAGCCTCCAAAACACAAACAAGAATAACACCACACAAGACGGTGTGATCTGTTCCGCAGGACAAAGCCATGATCCCTAACTTGTTCTGTAAGTGGAAATTGGGTTCCACTGCCTCCCTGGCCTCCCGCTATCTAAATGGAATGTTGGAACCCTCACACCAAATCAGGTCATACCTAGGAAATATCATAGGAAATGAACATTAATAGGTCCAATCATTTACAAAGGAATGTGTTCTGTTAATGAAACTATTTCTGGAGAAATTTAAGGCAGGCCTTTGAGTAATGTAAATGTGAGTCATTTTCTTTAGTAGTTAACTTCTGTTGATCCAAATTTCACCTATAAGAAATCTCCAAGCTCTAAGAAGTCAATTTATGATTTTGTAAAGTTTTTCAGTGGCCTTTACATTTATGGTAAAATTTTATTCCAGTAACCAATAGTGTTTTACTTGCATTGCTTTGAAATCTCTAAGCACGGGTGTTCTGTTAAAGAATGACTGTGATAGGAGAAAGCATGCGTTCTACAGGCGGTCTTGCCTCACAGTTTGAATATGTGCTAATAGATATGGCCTATCACCTCTCTGGGCTAGTGTCCTTCCCTGAGAAAAAGTGACAGATTATTAGCTGATAACCTCTGGGGCACACATTATATATCTGGGACTTTGTAATAACATCAACTATATTCATAAATTGAAAGTTAATGATTTTCCTGAGTGAGTTTTCTGGCAAATATATGATGTTACCATAAAGCAAATTAAACCAATTAAAAATATTACATAGTAAACCTGAGTAGCAGATCCCTGTATTAAATGTTCCTGGCATGACATTGCGCATCTCAAAGCAGAGAAGCGGAAGTCGAAGAAGCAGATTGAATTGGCACATTTAACTAGCTGCTATGTAAATATTTGTCTTCACAAATTCAACTTAATGGAGATACCTGTTTAGAATATTGGATACTACTGTGCAAGTCTGTAGGAAGAAAGAGCAGAAAAAAAAATCATTACTTACATTTAATCGGACGGAGTGCTACTAGTTACATAAACACTCTGTGGTCAATAGTTGCAGTCCCCACTGGAAAATAAATTGCAAAGTGGTACATTAAGGGGGTGATTTTGCTGCAACAGCTCTTGCACTCAAGTGAATGAGTGAGTACCAGTATGGTTTATTTGTTTGTTTCATCTTGTTTCTCCTAGTCCTTTAATTCCATTGGAGCACAAACATAGCTATACGTTGCTGCTGCCGGGAGAGTTTCATTTGTTACTAAATACATTTAATGAGCACACACAATTTTAAGTTTCATTAGAGTCTTTACAAACAGAAGTTGTTTTGTTAATTTTCTGTCCTCTCTTTCCTCATCCCCCAGATAATTTCCACACACCCTTATGCTATAGCCTTCTATCCACCCCTAATAGCTTCCTTCCACTTCAGTACCACCTGTGTCTTGTCCTCCCTGCTCCTCAACATCTCTTTTTCCTTCTCATGGTCTCCTTTCTGGTTTAATATTCTATATTGAATCAATCTCCCTCTCTCTCTCTCTCTCTCTCTCTCTCTCTCTCTCACACACACACACACACACACACAATAAGCTAGGATCCGCACATTAGAGAGAACATGCAAATTTTATTTTTCCAAGTTTGAGTTACCTCAAAAAATACAATTCTTTCCTGATCCATCTACTTTCCTGCTAACTAATTTTTCTTTCATTGTGCATATTATTTTCATTATTTAGTCATCAATTGATGGACATCTAAACTGATTCCATTTTTGATGATAGACAAACTGATTGGGCTAAGATGGCTTAAAATTGTTCTATATTATTATTATTATTATTACTGTTGTTATTTATTGTTTGTGCTGGGTTTATGACTGTGGGTGCATAAAATCTAGGTAGAAAGCAACTTTGTAGAGTTGGTTCTCTCCTACTTTTTTGTTTGTTTGTTTTTACAAGACAGGGTTTCTTTGTAGCACTAGCTCTTGTAGAACAGGCTGGCCTTGAACTCACAGAGATCCGCCTGCCTCTGCCTCCCAAGTGCTGGAACTAAAGGCTTGTGTCACCACATTCCATATCCTTCTACTTTTATGTTAGTTCTGTGGAACAAACTTAGGTTGGGAGTCTGGCAAATGCTTTAATGACTGAACTACCACACCAGCTAAAAGTCATTTTAATTCACATTCCTCTAATGGCTACAGATGAACACTTTTAAAATGTATTTGTTGGTCATTTTTGTTTCTTCTCTTGAGAACTGTCTGTTCATTTCATAATCCCATTTGCCAACTAGAAAATACTTTTATTTTTTATGTTTTAGTACTTAAATTTTATAGTTCTTTTTATACTCTACATATTAATTTATGTTTGAAGTATGGTTGGCAAAGATTTTCTCCCATTATGTAGGTTGTATATTCACTCTACTAATAGTTTCTTTTGTTCTGTGGGACTTTCTATTGTCACCCAAAATCATTGCTAATTCTTAGGGCTATTTTCTATGCTATTAAACTTGAGTTTAGAAAGTTCTTGTTTATTTATGTATGTTGAAGTATTTTTCCCTTGTAGTTTCAAAATTTCAGTTCTTACATTAAGGTCATTGACCCTTTGGGTTGATTTTTTGCACAGGGTGAGATATTATGGCTCCATGTAGCAGAAGGGGTGGCTTCTCAGGGCTTCTGTCCTGCCCAGTTCCCACAGCTGGTAAGTCACAAAGAAAATCACACAGAGGTCTATATTAATCATAAACTGATTGGCCCATTAGCTCAGGCTTCGTATTAGCTCTCATAACTTATATTAACCCATTATCCTTATCTATGTTAGCCACATGGCTCAGTATCTTTTTCAGCGGGGCAGGTCACATCCTGCTTCTTTGGTGGTCTGGGCAGGACTGTGGAAAGAGCTTCCTTCTTCCCAGAATACTCCTGTTCTCATTTCCCCACTTCTACTTCCTGCCTGGTTTACCCGCCTACACTTCCTGCCTGGCTAATGGCCAATCAGCGTTTATTTAAATCATGATTGACAGAATACAGACAATTTTCCCGCACCAGCTCCATATCTAGTCTTCTTCAGGTAGAGCTTCAGTCTTCCAGCACCATTTGTTGACTAGGATTTTTCAGTGTGTCTTTGATCAATGTACCGAACATTACGTGGCAGGCATACTTGTTTGGGTTTATTTCCAAATTCTCTATTCTGTTCCATTGGTTTTCATGTCTGCTTTTGTGGCCATAATTCTCTTTGTCGCAATAACTGTGTAGTATAAGTTGAGTTCAGGAAATGGGATGCCACCATTATTCTTTCTCCTTAGGCTTACTTTGGTTGTTCATGATCTTTGTTGTTTCCATATAATTTTACTCATTGTTTCTATTTTTGTGATGAATGTCATTGGACTATTTATAGGGATTGCACAGGATAGCTAGATTACTTTTAGTAAGACAGCCATTTTCACAATACTAATTCTGCTAAACCAGAATTGTTAAAAGTCTTTCTGTCATCTAGTATCTTCTTTAATTTGTGTACATAGAGATTAATGATCAAAGTTCACATGGTTATCATGTTTTGAATTGAAAACCCCAGTAATATGTAGATTGTACACTCAGAAATACATCTTTAATTTGTACAGAATGCAGGCTAGAACATGGGAAGATTCAATGTGTCCTATGTGTTTGCTGTCAGTTAATCTGTGAGTGTCCACCAAGACTTGGTCCCTCCTGTTGGTTTCCATGTGAGATCAGGGTGCATGTAGAGACCTCACCCCTGTAACAAGACAGAGTGATCACAGCACTCCTGCCCTGAGGCTTTAGCTTTGCCCCTACATCAAGATCACAGAATAACCAATTTGCAAAGATGTTTGAGGGGAAAAGTCTTTTATATAATTAAATTAGGTTTTTATTTGAAGATTTCAAAATGGACTTGCCTTAAGAAAATCAAAGTTTTAATGGACAAGAATAGATGACCCAGAAATAAGACCATGCAACTGTAGTTACTTTATTCTGCAGAAAGGCACTAAAAGAATAATACACTGGGAAGAGAGAGTCATTTCAACAAGTTATGCTAGGGAAACTGAATATTTGTATGTAGAATAAAGATGAACTCAAAATGGATAGAGACCTTAGTGTGAGATGCAAAATGTTAAACCTACTTGAAGAAAATAAATATAATAACTTTAGATATAGACTTAGGAAATGACTCTGAATATAAAACCAGAGACCTGAGAAGTAATAGCAAAAGCTGACAAATGAGATCACAAGAAATTGAAAATTTCTCCACAGCAAAAGAAACAACCAGCAGAGGCCATCAATAGATAGGAGAAATCCTTGCCAATTACATATTTTGGATTGGATTGGATTATGGCTAGGATTTTTAAAGGCCACAAAAATTAAACACCAAAACTCAATAATTCAAAACTATAAAGGTTCTTATCAAGGATCAGAATACTATCAAGATTCCTTGACCAAAAAATTGAATCGTAATAGGCATGTGATTTCAAGAAATGTTACTTTATAGTGTTCCCTTAGGCAAGACTTAATTTTCTTTGAATTCTAGTTTTTTCATAGACAGAAATAGACCTAAGTCCTGTCTCCCCCCGAAAGATTCCTTCATATTCATGCTTATAGCAGTAGTATTTGTAATGGACAAATAGTGGTATTACTCTAGGCATCCATTGATAGAGGTAAGTAAAAAGTAGGTAAACGATGTACACACACCCACACAGTGGGTTTTATTCAGTGTGAAGAATGAATTATGTCATTTGTAGGGAAAGTGGGAACAAACGGAGACTATGTGGTAGGTGAAATAAGCCAAACACAGAAAGTGAAGCATTGCAAAAATTTTCCAGGTTAATGGAGTCTAGATTAAAAGAAAAAAAGAAGGATGTGAAGGTATAGTGTGACTATTTGGGTAGGTAAATGTTAGGGTGGAGAAATATAAGATAAAGCGATAGAATATGATGGAAGGGACATAGAATGTCATGATAAAATACATTACTCTGCTGTATCAACTTTGAAAGGTAAAAGAAAGAAAATATGACATTAATTTGCTTAGAGAATTATTTCATTGATGACTTTTTCTAATGAGGTCAGACATTTGAAATATTGGCTTACATAGCACTAATATCAAGTTTCTTGAGATATACCACTTTTATAGAACTTAATAAAAACAATCTTAAATTACCAATTAAATATTTTCTATAATAGAGCTAGAGAACATTTTAGTTGAAGCAATGGGACTCCCCTTCAAAACAGCATGCTCCTCACAGTATTTTGATTTTTCTCTTCCAGAGAGAGCCAAAGCTGAAAAGTGCAAATTAATTTGTGCGTACATAGCCATGCTCACCTTCCCTTTGCCATGTTCATTATATAGTGTTCACTCAGGTAAGTGAGTACAGAAGAGATTATCTTTATTACACTGCTCCATTTGGAATTTTATATGTACATAACAGTTTCCCAGAATGGAAAATTATATTGCTATGTAGCCTCCAGATCTCTAGGTTTTGTGATCTTTCACATTGGGAAGCCAGAATTTCATAAAATTCTGGAATTATTAGTGTTATCCAAAGTATGGTTTATTGTCAGAGGTTTCTGTCCCGCTCGGTCCTGCAGCCGTTAAGTCCCAAAGAAATCACACAGAGGTCTACATTAGTTGTAAACCTATCGGCCCATTAGCTCAGGCTTCTTATTAACTCTTATAACTTATATTAGTCCATTATTCTAGTATATGTTAGCCACATGGCTCAGTACCTTTTTCAGCGAGGCAGTCACATCTTGCTTCCTCTGCGGCTGGGTAAAGGACTGCAGAGGAATGGGCTTCCTTCTTCCCAGAATTCTCCTGTTCTCCTTGACCTGCCTCTACTTCCTATCTAGTTGTCCCACCTATACTTCCTGCCTGGCTACTGGCCAATCAGCGTTTATTTAAAATATAATTGACAGAATACAGACCATGATCCCACACCAGTGGTTGACTTCCAAACTATGTGACTTCTCACAACAGCTTTCAAATAAATTTATGTTATTTGTTATGTTACTCCCTTGAGGTATGTCATGTTTTGTGTCCATTTTATAGATGTGATTCTGGTGCTTAGGAAGCTTAAGAAAACTCTTCCCAGGTTTTGAGTCAGTTACAGTGAAGCGGGACCTCATTCCAGTTTTGAACTTGTGTTCTTGTATTCTTTTACTATCTTATATGTTCAATGGTTACCACCAGAATAGCCAGTAGGAAATAAGGTTAAACTATGTCTTAATCATATTCTACACAGAGTTTAAAACTTCAGTAACCAAACTCACATTTCCTCCCTCTGATTATGGAATTCTATAAAGCAAGTACTAGAAAAAAATTCCAAGTATGATCTTCCTGTGGTAACATTACATTCCAAATGTGTGCAGAAAGACAAGGGAAAACATGAACTGCAATAAATTATGGCTAAAGTGAGCTAAGTTATTAACTTTCTTTCTATTTCCTGGAGACTGGCAGCCAACAATTCTCAGCAGCCTTCAAAACCTTGGAATGATTGGCATCCTGAAGTTCAAAGACTTTCTTGAATGTTTAGAAGTCCTGTGGAAACAGGCTTCCCTGGGTAATTTCCAACATGTTTGTATACACAGCAGTGTTAGCACTCTCTCTCTCAGGGTTGCTCATTACTAGTGCTCTGACCAAAACTAGATTTGGAAGAACAGAGATTGCCTGTGATACTGATCTGGGGCATATATACACACCTGACCTCTCTAATCTGGGGCACCTAACCCTGGTCACTCAGAGGGCCTCCCCTTTCCCACAGCTCTCAGGTAATCCCTAGAGTACTGGCTATCTTCACAGACAACATGGGAGATATTTTTTTCCCCTTAACCTGGTAGTTCTTGCTATCTTTCTTAAAAAATAAATATGAAAAGACTTTAAATAAACTTATATCAGTTTCTTTGGTACAAAATTCTACCACTGAAATTAAGTCAGGTATGTTGAAGATACCTATATTCGCAGTATCTAGTTAAGTAGTTTCATACTCAGGAAAAAGGAGAATTTTGCTCAGAAATAAGAGGTCATACTTTTTTCTTGATAGGTCCTATGAATGAAATGGGAGATGCACTTCTCCTATGGATGCTATTCCTATTGATTTTAGAGAAGGTTGTGGATCTTCTACAGACAAGAATGAGCATGTCATGTTGTGGAATGTTATTTTAAGGTATATTTATGCCCTGGAACATTTGTTTAATGATGCAAAGATGTGTTTGATTAAATAAAATTTGGCTGTGTCAGTAACTGACTGGAAGTTGGAGGAAGGAGCCAGGTGGAGAAGGGTTTTTAAGGAGAGGTGAGGAGAAGCAGAGACCTTCTTAGGAGACTTGAGGTAAACTAGGAGAGCTGCTTGCTCTTCAGCCTCCCTGGGGAGCAGAATTCTACCTCAACCTTTGAATCTTGAGTTCTTTAGAAAGACAGAGATTTAGATAAATTCCTTTTGTAGCTTTGAACTAGTTGGTGCCTGAGGGAACAGAATTTCCTCAGGCTGTGGCTTTTGTAGCCAAACTGATGCAACCGATAGTAACTGAGTTGCAGCTGCTGACTAGGATAGCCTAGCTTAAAAAGCAGCAACAATTAAAAAAGAAAACAACAAGGTCAGAAACACAATACAAATAAGAACCACCGTTCTTTACACACACACACACACACACACACACACACACACACACACACACACACACACACACACAGAGCAAGTTCTTCATTAAGTAACTTAGTGACTAAGATGACTTCATGACTCTGTCACAACTTGTATAGACCCAGTCAACCTGCGTTTAGAAGCAAGTTCTTAAACACTTCATTACAAATCAAACACAGATCTCTCCTTGACAGAAGTATTAATAGTTAAGACCAGAATTTGAAAAGAGTTATAATACTGACTCTTGCAATCAGGTACAAATGTAAAATTCAAGAGGGAGCAGTCTCTGATATGTAAGGGCCTTCTTTCTATGGACTTCAGGGGAACAACTCAAAAACTACACTAAAGAAAGAGCTGAATGCTCCAAAGTCTCGATTCTTCATTCATCAGTCAGTACCCAGATAATTCTGTGTGATGGTAACACTGTTTGTTGTTATGGGGAAACTTTTTGCTTTGATACTGAAAGAAAACAGGCATTTTAAGGAGAACGAGGGAAGGAGAATTTGAGTGTGGATGTAGATTTATAAGTTCTTTTGCTATGAAAATAGTAGAAGTCCAACTGAAGCCACCTCATCTTTCTAAAAACTGGATGATCTACCACATGATACTGAAGCATGTTCAAAGTCAGGAGTACATACTTCTGGTGTCTCTATATGAGAAATGTTCTCTAGTTCTAAAATTCAGATTATTATAATAATAGTTTTCTTTTGGTCAAAGTTATTAAAAATTTAAAACAGGTCATGGTATTTCTTGGAACTACAGAATGTGCAATATTATTTTAGAGTTCCTATATTAAGATGCTTAGATTTTGTTTGCCAACTAGTTTGAAAGATCTCTTGTTCTTGTGTGTTTTATAATCCAGTTTAACACATGTGGGACTTAATTTTGGTGCCAAAATATTTTTTCTCTCCCTGGCTATTAGTTCATTTGCAATTCTGGACCTCCACCAGGAAAGAAACAATTTGTGTGTTGTTTCTCAGAATCTCCTAGTTTTGTGGGAGATAAAGAAGACAGATCACACCAACCTATATTACCAGGCAATGTTATAATAAAGTTGCAGTATTACACCAGATTAAAATATGCTTTTTGAACAGCATGTTCATTACATTTTCATCATATTTCACTGAAAGAAAAACAACTCATTTTGATCCTTCAGTGAAAGAGTATAAGTATTTCTGTTAGGGTGTGAACTGAGTTATACTTATTGCTCAAATTTAGTGACTTTTCCCTGGCCAACATAAATAAACACACACATCACACACACACACACACACACACACACGCACGCACGCACGCACACACACACACTCACAAACTCACCTGGCCCTATTATTGTGTTTTCATTTCTTCTTAGAAAAGATAATCGGTGGTAGTGTTTTCTTTTCATTAGTGACTATAGTCAAAAAATGCAAACTGAAGACAGATTGTGTTCACTTTTTTTCCTGTTGAATAGTATGTGAAAGGCAACTAACCTTCTGTAACTTCTCACAAACATGTATTTTCCCAGGCGTTGACATACAGACTTTCTTAATTATTTAATTTAAGTATCTGGATGGATCTGGCACCCTCTCCTCTGCTGCCCAAGTACCTAGCTGGAGACATTCCCCGTGGACACCTGGGATCCCCTCCAGAGCCAAGTATCTTGCCAGACCTAAAATGACTCCCTTAATGTAGATATCTTATTCCCTTCTCCAATATCCACCTTTCCTTCATCTCCACCCTCCCACTCCCCCAAGCTCTCCCCAGTCCTTCCCTTCTCCCTTCTCCTTCCCCCTCTCCCCTCCCCCTACCTCCCACCCCCACCTCTATCCCCGCCCCTGTGCTTCCAACTTTTGCCTGGTGATCTTGTTTGCTTCCAATTTCCAGGAGGATCTGTATATGCTTTATTTGGGTTCACCTTGCTATTCGTCTTCTCTGGGCTTGTGAGTTATAAGCTTAGTGTCCTTTGTTTTATGGCTAGGGTCCACTAATGAGTGAGTACATACCATAATCGTCTTT
>PVIU01008615.1:0-81888 GCA_004026605.1 Ondatra zibethicus | reverse complement strand
TCGAGCTTATGGTCCTCTTATCTCAGCCCCCCCGTGCTAAGGTTGTAGCCCAGGCTAGCCTCGAGCTTATCTCAGCCCCCCCAGTGCTAAGGTTGCAAGCATGTTTGTTCATGTCCATTTCCCATCCTGCTCTGGACTGCTGTCTCCTAACTCTTATTCTTTTCCTGCCTCCAGCCTTGGCTCCTCTGGGACATCCCGGACTCCTGTACCCCTGGCAGGCAGCTCTGGGTCTGCAGCCGAGGCCCCCACCCCCTCCCCAGGCCTAGCAGCCACGCCTCCTCCCACGGCGGGTTCCAGTGCCCAGCAGCAGCTCATGCAGCAGATGATCCAGCTTCTGGCTGGCAGTGGAAATTCACAGGTATACAAGGCAGCAGCCTCAAGGGCACCAGTGGAGCAGAGGAAGCTGCACGGGTTTGCCACTCAGTAGCTTTGGGCAGGTTACCATATGTCCCCAAGTTCAGTTTCTACAGCTTTAAAATAGGGTAAGAGCTGTGATTCAACACTCAACCCATGCTTGGGAGCATGCTGAATGCTCTGTCTGGAGAGTCGTCTACACCATTTCCCAACGACCTCAGGAGATTCAGTGTCGGTGTTTATACAGATGGGGAAACTGAGGGCAAAGAGATCAGCTGGCTGCTCACTTACATAGCTGGTCGATTATGAAAGTGAAGGTCAGGGTCTTAGGTAGGCACAGGCACAGAGATGACTTGGGGGTATGACCTCTGAGACTCTGCTGGAAACACCATTCTACAAACATTTGTGTAAACTCTAACAGGGCTGGGCCAGGTTGATCTCCAAGGCGCATCCAGTGTAAACTCTGTGACTGAGAAGCATCAGCATGGCACTGGGAAGGGGCTCTGACTACCGGGCTAGCTGTGTGGCCCTAGGCATCGACACCAGCCTTCTGTAACTGGCTTTCTCGTCAGCCTGTCTCTGGACCACCTCCCGCCAAAAATGACTCAGAGACTTAGTATTAATTATGAAAGCCTGACCTTAGCTTAGGCTTTTTCACCTATTCTCTCCTGCCTAGCTATTGGCCATTTAGTTCTTTATTAAACCAATCAGAAGGAAGACATCTTAAGCAGAGCCACACTTTACACTGTAAACAAACATCCCGCAACAGCCTTCCTCTTGCTGAGTCTTGGTCATGATCAAAACTCATGCTTCCCAAACATCCCATGGGAAAACATTGTAGTCAGACTTTTTTGGGGCCACCAGCTCAAAAATAATGACACGGAGACTTATTAATTATCAAAGCTTGGCCTTTAGCTTAGTCTTGTTCCAGCTAGCTTAGTCTTGTTCCAGCTAGCTCTTTTTTTTTTTAAGATTTATTTATTATGTATATAACGTTCTGTCTGCATGTCTGCCTGCAGGCCAGAAGAGGGCGCCAGATCTCATTACAGATGGTTGTGAGCCACCATGTGGGTGCTGGGAACTAAACTCAGGACCTTCGGAAGGGCAGGCAGTGCTCTTAACCTCTGAGCCATCTCTCCAGCCCCAGATTATGTGGGTTTTTTTTGGGGGGGGTTCAAGACAGGGATTCTCTGTGGCTTTGGAGCCTGTCCTAGAACTAGCTCTGTAGACCAGGCTGGTCTCGAACTCACAGAGACCTGCCTGCCACTGTCTCCCAAGTGCTGGGATTAAAGGCGTGCGCCACCACCACCCGGCCTGACATGTGTTTTTACTTTATATGTTTAAACGTTTGTCTGCATGTATGTCTAGGCACCAAGTATGTGCCTAGTACCCACAGAGGCCAGGTGGGCTATCAGATCCCTGGAAGCTGGAGTTACAGACAGTTGTGAGCCACCATGTAGGTGCTAGAAGTCAAGCCCAGGTCCTCGGAAAGAGCAGCCAGTGCTCTTAACACTGAGCCACTTCTCTGTCGCAGCATTAGTCTTTTGAGGCATGTATTGAAATCTTCTGGAAAGCGTTTAGGAACAAACTGACCCAGGCCTACCGGAGACTTGGGAAGTTTAACAAAAATACCATCTATCTTATTGTTACAATTGTTTACTAACTGGGAACTGGGTTCCCTGACCTTCATTTGGTTCACTTACCTTACGCTAAGCACACGCTCTGCTGAGGGTGGGGCCAAACAAGTGGACACAAGGGCACCCTTGACCATGGGGAACTAGGGATCTGCTGGTGTTGTGTAAACACTCAAATTCAAACTGCCCCTCTAAGAGACAGTGCTGCAATCCCAGCACTCGGGAGGCTGAGGCAGGAGAATTGCAAGTTCTAGGCCAGCCTGGGCTACGTAGCAAGACATTCTCAAAAAGAAAGGAAGGAAGAAAGGGGCTAGCCCTAGAATGGGTCCATGCCCACTTGCCAAGGCCTGCCTTCTCCAGGTGCCGATGCCAGAAGTGAGATTTCAGCAGCAGCTGGAGCAGCTCAATTCCATGGGCTTTGTCAACCG
The DNA here is from genome assembly GCA_004026605.1 of Ondatra zibethicus. Classification (NCBI taxonomy): domain Eukaryota; kingdom Metazoa; phylum Chordata; class Mammalia; order Rodentia; family Cricetidae; genus Ondatra; species Ondatra zibethicus. Next base: position 79,472 of record PVIU01008615.1, on the reverse strand, counting down.
TGAAGCTAACCTACAGGCCCTGATCGCCACAGGCGGGGACATCAATGCGGCTATTGAGAGACTCCTGGGGTCCCAGCTCTCCTGATCCCTTGGCCCGTGCCTCCTTCCTTCCCCAGCTCTCAGTGCCAGCCTTTGGCTCCTCTGTCAAACCCTACCTTCTGTAGCCTTCTTTGACCTCTACAAACAACAGGGTGATTCTGGAGGCCTGGGCCCAGCCCCATAGCTCTGTTCAAGGGTTTTGATTTTGTCGCTGTCTTATGAAATCCTTCCTCCTGGGCCTCTGAGCAGAGCTATTTAGTTTGCACAGTTGGGTCATTTGGCCCTACCTCCTTGCCCACAGTACTTTGGCAATGTGCAGTCTTCTCCTAGGGTCTGAGAGGAGGACCCCCCTCTGGCTCCCCAGAGTCTTCCATCGGCACCACTAGGGCTTAGCTTGCCTTACATTTGCTCTTGCTCTCTTCCTTTCCTTCCTCAACCCACCCAGTGTGTGGTTTTACTCTCTGGAGAGGAACTGATGAAATGCTCTCTACCCCCCTTGCATATTCATCCAGCATTTTCTCATGGGCTCCTTTGGGACTCTAAGGCAGGGAGAAAGATTCCTGTCCTCTTGCCCAAAGGGAGCCATGAGCCACCACTCTGGGCAGGATTGCCAATAACAGACCAGACCGGCAGAGGCTGGTGCTGGCGAGCACGAGCTGAGAGTTCCTGGAGACAGGGACTTGGGGAGACAGCCTGAGCTGAAGGCTTGGAAGTTTGAATTGAGAGTTGGGGTCTAGAAACACCAATAGATTTCAGGTTGGAGAACCCAGACCCAGGCCTGACAGGAGAAAGAGAGAGAGACTGATGGAATTTGAATTGAAGAGCTTAACAAAGCTGAGCAGTGTGGCCCACAAGGAGCCAGGTTGGTTCTATTGTCTCTGACACATGTGTTTATGCACACGTTTCCATGTACCCAGGACCTACCTACATCTTCAGGCTCCAGTACTTTTAGCCCCACTCCTAGAAGATACGGGGATTGGATCTTTCTTAGCAGGATGAAGAATTTGTATCTGTGCACACATGTGCATTCACCCAAGTTGGGGTAGGTGTGGGTTCTTTGTTGGTTTTTGGTTCACAACTTTGTGGACAGAGATGAGTGGGCACAGGCAGCCTGCTGGAGAAGCAGCACGGGGAGGGCTGAGTCTCCTGGGTATTCCTCCTAAAGATAATGGCTCTGACTGAGACCCTTGCCACTATTCCTCTTTTGCTGGAGAAAATAGCGAGGCTTCTCTTCCAGAGCTCCTGCTTTCCAATTCCTTGCTGTTTCCCTCTAGGCCAGAAAGCTCTGTCTGAGGAAGGGGTGGGAATGGTGATGCCTTTAATATGGAATTGGGCTTAGCTCAGCTGGAGTACTGAAGAGAAAGCTCTCAGCACATTCTCTCTGCCTTGTGGTTTGGCTACTTGGAGGCCCTCTGGCTGAGAGGTAAAGAAGAGAAGGAATCCTGCTCCAGCTGGGGAAGGGTCCCAAGCAGTTCAGACATGCCTGCCCTTTTGCTCTCTTACTCCCAACACCCACCCTGACTTTGTAAATAAATGGTTTTTGTTGTGAGCGTATATTGGTGCTGTTGGTGTTTGTTTTCTAAGGGAGGAACCGGACTGAAAACAGGGTTGCAGTCTTGGGTTTTGGTGTTCTGAGAAGGTGCCATTGTAGCCCAAGGTGGCCTGGGACGTGCAGCAGCCTTCCTAGTGTTCAGGTGATGGGACTGCAGGCTGGGCCCGCACACGTGTTAGAGTCGGGTGCTGTGAGAATGAACCGTGCATGGAAGACTGTGCTGCAGGCCAGGTCTCAGTGCAAGTTCCAATACTGGGTGAAAGGGGAAAAAAGGCTTAAAGCATCCAGGAGCAGGGAGACTGGCTTGAAACTCAGCACCTAAAGGCTGCCTTTTTTTTTTTTTACAATTGTTTTTATTTAGTGTGTGTGTGTGTGTGTGTGTGTGTGTGTGTGTGTGTGTGTGTGTGTGTGTGTATGTGTACACAAGTGTGCCGTAGAGCACATGGAGGTCTGGGAGCTAACTCTCTCCTTTCATCATGTCTATCCTGAAGATTGCAACTTTAGTCATCAGGCTTGGTGGAAAAACATCGTTACCCACTGAGCCATCTTGCTGAGGGGCTAAGCTGTGTGCCTGCAGACTTTGGAACTGGAAGCTAAAAGGAGAAAAGGTTAGCACTTAGGGAATAGGAGCCTTGATACACGCAGCACTTACACTACGTGAACAGGGAGTTCACCAGCCACGTTCTGCAACATGGTCAACCCAGGGGTCCCTGGACCCTTAGCCTAAGCTTCTATTGAGAGGTCAGATTGTTGGCATCTACTTGGTAAAAGTAGGCAAAGGGCTATAAGAAGCCACCTACCTCCTAGACCTTGGAAGTGTTAACAGGCTGGCTGAGCATGGTGGTATGTGCCTGTGACCCAAGCATACGGAAGCTGGGACAAGGCTAGGGGTAAGACCCTGTTTTACCAACACGCACAGATGCACAGACGCAGGTCAGAACTGTGAGAGTGAGGCTTAAAGTAATTAAGAGGTAGAAAATAAAGAAAAAAAAAAGCCAAAAAAGGCCAGCCAGGTATAGTTTAGTGGTGTAGATCTATACTTTTTTTTTTTTTGCCCATCTTATTTATGTGTGGATGTTTTGTCTGTGTGCTACCTGTGTTCAGGTGTTCAGTATCCACTGATGCCAGAAAAGGGTGTTGGATCTCCTAGGTCTGAAGTTAATGTGGTTATAAACCATCGTGTGAGTGATGGGAGCCAAGCCCTCTTCTCTGGAAGAGCAGCCAATGTTCTTTGCCGCTAAGCTGTCTCTCCTGCCTCTGCCTTCTTCAGCAAATCCTACCGGCGTGCGCCACCACAACCGGCTGTTTTGTTTTTCTTAACAATAATTTTTAAATTTTTTTTTATTATTGTATGTGTGTGAGTATTTTGCCTGTGTCTGTTCAACATATATACACTGTGGACGCCAGAAGAAGGTGTCAGATTTTCCCTGGAACTGTAGCTATAGATGGTTTTGACCCAACATGTGGGTTCTGGGCATCAACCCTGAGTTCTCTGCAGGTGCAGTAAATGCTGTTAGCTGCTGAGCCATAAAACCAGCCCCCTTTCTTCCATTGTTGTGTTGAGACAGTATGTTACTGTGTAACTCTGGCTGACATCAAACTTACAGAGATCCACCAGCTTCCACTTTCCAAGGGTTAAAGGCCTGCAGCTCCACCCTGGATTGTTGTGCTTATTTGAGCAGAAACAGGGGCTTACCGTGTTGCCTGCCTCAGTCTCCTAAATGTGAGGGTTACGGCCTTGTCACCAGTTCTGGTGCACTGCCACATGGTGGACACTCGGCTCCCCATTGGTTGTTTTGTTTTTTAGGTTTTTCGAGACAGGGTTTCTCTGTGGCCTTGGAGCCTGTCCTGGAACTAGCTCTTGTAGACCAGGCTGGCCTCGAACTCACAGAGATCTGCCTGCCTCTGCCTCCTGAGTGCTGGGATTAAAGGCGTGCGCCACCTCCGCCCAGCCTAGGCTCCCCATTGCTGATGTGAGAACTTAGAACTAAAGGGTTTGCAATGATGATTAAAGCTAGAGCTGTGTTCAGTTAATAAAGACACCGAATATGTATGTGTGTGTTACCAATTAATAGGTTAATATACATGACTGTTTTCTGTGCTGTCAGCTGAAAGAGCATAAAAATAATGACAACTACCCCAAGAACCCAGATCTTAGAACTCATTCTCCATAAGAAAACTAGGGGCTGGAGCCACAGGTCAGTGGTAGAGTATTTGCCTAGCTTTTACAAGGCCTGTTGGTGCTTAAGTGAGGTGGAGTGGGTGGAACTGGGTTCTTTGGAGAAAGGATTGGTTGGAGACTGAGGCAAGAGGACTGGCCAGAGCATCTTTGAGGCCAGAAAGTGAGAAAGTGCTATTTTAATAGCAGCCTAGGACTCAGGCTGCTCTTCCAGAGGACCCAGGTTCAATTCCTACCACCCACATGGCGGCTCACAACTGTCTGTAACTCTAAGATCTGACGACCCCCCCCCCACAGACATACATGCAAGCAAAACACCAGTGCACAGGGTCTGGAGAGGTGGCTCAGTGGCTATTCTTCCAGAGGTCCTGAGTTCAATTCCCAGGAACCACATGGTGGCTCACAAGCATCTGTAAGGAGATCTGGTGCACTCTTCTGGCCTGCAGGCAGAACATTGTATGCATGATAAATAAGTAAATCTTTAAAAACAAACAAACAAAAACAAAAAACACAAAAAAGCACTGCTGGGCAATGGTGGTGCACGCCTTTAGTCCCAGCACTCAGGGGTAGGCAGAGGCAGGTGGATATCTGTGAGTTCAAGGCAAGAGAGTGAGTTCCAGGACTCTCTCTTTTTTTCAGTTCCATAGCTACTGAGAAACCCTGTTTCAAAAAACAAACAAAATAAATTAATGAATAAATAAAAAGAAACAAACACTAATGCACATGAAACAAAAATAAATTACTAGAAAACCAAACAGGCAAGACAAAGCCAGGACGGTTTTTTGTGTATATGTGTACACGCACACACAAGTAGAAGGATTACGGTGTCATTCCCAGCTCTTTGAAGGGACCTAAGGAGCCCTGAGCCACCAACCAGTAACTGAGTGATGGACTGAATGACCCCTCCTTCCCTCTCTCTGAGGCTGGATTTCAGTTTTGCTCTCTGGACTTCTGTGCTGTGTGGGCAGCAAAGCTGGGCAGGAATTGAGCAAACCCAGCTGAGCTCTAGAAGCACAACTTGTGCTGATCGGAGGACTGATGGAGTCGCTTTCTGAGGTGCTCAGGGGCTCCATGAGTTGGCTGGGAGGGGCTGGAGTTGTGAGAATTGCATGTTTCAGCCTAAGTGACCACAAAGCAGACTGCTGCCTCTGTCACCTCCTCTTCCTTCTCCTTTCCCTTCCTCCCTCCTCCACCTCACTCCTACATCCTGAGAAACCTTGCAGGACTGCAATCCTTTTGCTTGGGGTATCCAAGAGCAAAGCCTGAAGTATGCAGAGGAAGACTAAGGTAAAGGGCCTAGACCAACCAACCTCCTAGAAGGCATAGTGCGCAGGTGCCCCAAGTGGTAGAGAGACCTTCATTCAAAAGGTGAGACACAGTTGGGCAGCGGTAGTGCACAGCTTTGATCCTAGCTAGAGGCAGGTGGATCTCTGTGAATTCAAGGGTAGCCTGCTCTACAGAGCAAGTTCCAGGACAGCCAGGACTGTTACACAGTGAAGTCCTGACTCGAACAAACAAACAAAGGTGAGACACTTGTGGTCCTGGTACTCAGGAGCTTGCGTCCAGCCTAAATGCTTTAGGCTTTTTGTTTTGTTTGTTTGTGTTTTGAGACAGGGTTTATCTATGTAGCCCTGGCTGTCCTGGCACTCTTGTAGACCAGGCTGGTCTCAGACTCAGAGATCCCTCTGCCCCTGCCTCCTGAGTGGTGGGATTAAAGGCGTGCATAATCATGCCTGGCTGCAAAATACTTTTTTAAAAAAGTAAAAGGTGGGGTCTAGAGCTGGGGAGGGTGGCGCACGCCTTTAATCCCAGCACTTGGGAGGCAGAGGCAGGAGAATGTGAGTTCAAGGACAGGTTCCAAAACTACAGAGAAACCTTGCCTCAAAAAAAAAAAAAAAAAAAGAAAGAAAAAGAAAAAAAGAAGGAAGGAGGGAGGGAGCTGGAGAGATGGCTCAGAAGTTCACATCTCTTGCTGCTCTTCCAGAGGCCCTGGGTTTGGTTCCTAGCACCCGCATCAGGCAGCTCACAAACACCTGTAACTCGAGCTCCAGGGGATCTGATGCTCTCTGCTGGCCTCTCTGCAAGGATCCATATACAAATTCACCCACATATGCATAAATAATACTAAATCTTAAAGAAAATTAAAAGGGCCAGGCAGTGGTGGCACACGCTTCAAATCCCAGCACTTGAGGGGCAGAGGCAGGCAGATCTCTGTGAGTTCGAGGCCATCCTGGTCTACAGAGTGAGTTCCAGGACAGCCGGGCCAACACAGAGAAACCCTTTCTCAAAAAAAAAAAAAAAAAAAAAAAAAAAAAAAAAAAAAAAAAAAAACAGTAAAATAAAATAAAATTGGGGAAAAAAAGAAAGGTGGTTCATGCTTACAATCCAGTATTCAGTACACTGAGAAAGGAAGGGTACACAAGTTCAAGGCCAGGATGCACTATATAGTCAATTACTACTCGGCATGGACTATAGAGTAAGATGCTGTTCTTTTTTTTTTTTTTTAGATTTATTTATTTGTTATGTATACAGTGTTCTGTCTGTCTGTATGCTTGCAGCTCACAAGAGGGCACCAGATCTCATTACAGATGGCTGTGAGCCATCATGTGGTTTCTGGGAATTGAACTCAGGACCTCTGGAAGCACAGTCCGTGTTCTTAACCTCTGAGCCATCTCTCCAGCCCGTAAGATGCTGTTCTTAATTTAAAAAAATAGGCCACCATGGTAGAACACAACTTTAATCCCAGCACTCAGGAGGCAGAGGCAAATGGATCTCTGTGTGTCTGAGGCCAGCCTGGTCTACAAGAAGACCTTCACCTGTGTGTTGTTTGATGCACATGAATGTGGCTGTACACGCCTACACACACACATTAATATGCATGTACACACCTACACACACACCACACACACACACAAATAAATGTAATGATAAATTATTAAAAATGAAAGGTAAAAATTACTAGGAAAAGTTACAGAGAATCCCTGCACAGTACACAGTCACGTATGTCCTGAGTGTAAAGGAAGACAGCTTTTCTTTTTTTATTTTATTGTTTTATTCTTTTTTTTTATTTTTCGAAACAGGGTTTCACTGTAGCATTGGAGCCTGATCTTTGAGACCTAATAATTCCCAGCAGATTAGAAACTGTCCAGTCAAGCCCTCACACCTGCTTGTTTATCTGGAAACTGCCCTGCAAGAATGGGTTCTGGGGATCAAACTCAGCAAGTGTCTTCACCTAACTGAGCCATCTCACTGGCCATAAGATTTTTATTTATTTTGTGTGTGTGTGTGTGTTTTGGCTGCATATATATCTGTGCACCACATGCTTGGTGCCTTAGGAGGCGAGAAGTGGACATCAGATCTCCTGGAAGTGGAGTTAAAGATAGTTAGGAGCCATCATGTTGATGCTAGGAACCAAACCGCTGAGCCATCTCTACAGCCCCAAGATTTATTTAAGTCCAATAACCTGCTCTAAGCAAAGATCTGAGAGTTAGGAAGCAGGTAATCAAACTCTACTACAGAGCTACAGTACTGAAAACAGCCTGGTATTGGCATAAGAACAGACAGGAGGACCAATGGAACTGAATAGAAGACCCAGATATCAATCCACACATCTTCGAACACCTGATCTTTGATAAAGAAGCAAAAAATATCAAATGGAAAAAACAAAACATATTTAACAAGTGGTGCTGGCATAACTGGATATCAACATGTAGAAAAATGAAAATAGACCCAGGTAGTTTGTTAGAAATAAGTTCGGGTCTGCAAAGAAAGAGACCCTCATTCCAACTGATGTGTCTGAGCAAGGCACACTTTTATTCTTGACCAAGAGGGTGAGTGAACACAACAAAACAGGACTGGTTTCTATCCTAACTCAGTTGGTGGTTGTCTTTTAGTTATTGACTGATGCCCTCTTCTGACCTCCATGAACACTAGGTACTTGCCGAGTCTAGAGCAGTGGTTCTCAACCTTCCCAATGCTGCAGCCCTTTAATACAGTTCCTCATGTTGTGGTTGTGGAGTCAGCCATGATACGCTAAGTATGGGCAGGTCACCCAAAGGAAGTTCTGTACTTCCAACCATTATCACCTGCCATCGATAAATTTAACAAGAGGCCTGCCTGGGTCTCAGTAGTTTACCGTGAAGCACTGCCTGGTTGCAGGAAGAACCACAAGCTGAGATTACCTGAGCACCACCCAAAAATAGACCATCCAAAGGAAATGCCTAACATTCCAACAGCTGTAGAAAGGATCACCTGCCAGCACTCACTCACCAGGACACCCCTAGACAAATGTCAGCCAATCAGAAATCCTGAACCTCAGAAACCCCTCACCCCGACTTTTACTACTATAAAATGCTATTCTAACTGAGCTCGGGGCTCTCCGTTTATTCCAATACGTTGGACATGCAGAGAGACCGAGTTTGCAAACTTGCTTAAAATAAAGGCTCTTTGCTTTTACATACGGCACTCGGGGTCTTCTTGTTGGGTTTTTGGGGGACTTCGTGGATTTGGGCGTAACAGTGGTGAACCCCAACCATAAACTTATTTCATAGCTACTTCAGAACTGTAATTTTGCTACTATTATGAATCATAATATAAATATCTGACATGCAGGATATATAATATGCATCGCCTTTGAGAAAGGGGTCGTGACCCACAGGTTGAGAACCGCTGGTCTAGATGACTTCTCTTGAGCGGCAGTAGCCACAAAGTGAACTGTATGACTTGTTTTAGAACTACAGCAACCACAAGGCACTGGGCGTGACATCAGGGTTTCCGGCCAGATCCGCTTCCGGTCTTTTGGATGCCTACGTTGTCTTCCGGTTGTCTGTGGCCCAGGGTGGGGCGTTTGGGGTGCCCACGGTGAGTCCGGCAGTGGCGGTGGGACTGAGGGTTCCCAGGCTGACCCGAAGCGCGGTGCACACAGCTGTGGCTTGGGCCGTCTCCGGGGCCTGCGGCTGCAGACGAAGTCGTGGGGCTGGAGTGTGGCGCCGCTCAGGGTGCCTGCCTGCCTGGCGGTTCTTTCCATACTTGAGTTGATTGCTCACTCTGCTCTTTTTTCCAAAGATGAGGCCGCTGGCGTTTGTGGTGTTGGCTCTGTTAGCTGTCAGTCAAGGAGAAGAAGGAGCCAGGCTTTTGGCCTCTAAATCATTGCTGAACAGATACGCTGTGGAAGGGCGGGACCTGACCCTGCAGTATAACATCTACAATGTCGGCTCCAGGTAACGGCCTGGGGTGAGCATGCTCCTTCCTGGGGCCTGAGCTTCCACGTGGGCATAGAGAACTTTGTGGAGGAGCGAATTCTCTTTTGGAGCCCTCCAGCATCGGGTGCCGTGAGTGAAGACATGAATGAATCCACACTAGAGGGCTTAATTTTGCCAGGGTGCTTTTTGAAAATGAAGGCATCCTTGAGTGAACTGCCATCTTCCATTTTCTGGGCCTGCAAGGCTTTCAGAGAATGTACATCTCGTCCTAACCTCAGGGGCGCGACTCCCCACTCCTTTCTTTCACGCATGAGCACTTTTATTGCTGTTCTTTCATTTTATTTTTCTTTTCCATCTTCATCTTACTTCTCCAGTCCAGAAATTAGAGTCGGGATAATTTTGGGTCCATTCACTTCTGGATATTTGAATATTCTGGTGTTTCTGAGTAATGGAACCCCAGGCCTTGATCTGGCTTCTTTAAAGCTAAGTTACTGTGGGGGGTTCTTTTGACCAGCAGGTAGATTTTCTAGTTAACTGCCTTAATTTTATATCCCTTACTCTTTCTGTTTGATTTCTAGTGCTGCGCTAGATGTGGAATTGTCTGATGATTCCTTCCCTCCAGAAGACTTCGGCATCGTCTCTGGTATGCTCAACGTCAAATGGGACCGGATTGCCCCGTATCCTCTTTTTCTAGGTAATGAGGGCTAGGACGGGGCATTGCTTCAAACAGGGCGTGTGGCTCTTTTTCTTGCCATCTGTGTGGATAAGATGACACAGGAAGACAGGAGCCAGCTGTGTGAGCGTGCCTTGTGTAGGCTGTAAGCCCTGCGGTCCAGCAGGAAGGTACAGACATTTATAAAGGTATCAGTGGCCACGTTGAAAGGTGTGGGGTTTTTTTGCATTGCAGGAGAGACACTCAGGCACTCAGACACACTGGGTAAATGCTCTATACCCGAGCATTTCAGAATAGGTTCAGGGCTGGAGAGATAGAGGTTAAGAGCACTGACTGCTCTTCTGGAGGTCCTGAATTTAGTTCCCAGCAACCACATGGTGGCTCACAACCATCTGTAATGAGATCTGGTGCCCAGAACACTGTATACATAATAAATAAATAAATCTTTTTTAAAGAAGGAAAAAAGGCAGATTCTTAGCATAGAGAAACTAGGTAACCTGTCTCCCCCACCCCCACCCCTTACTCAATGCCTGTCTGATTTCTTATTTGACAGGTTTTTTTTTTTTTTCCTTCAAGACAGGCTCTGTAGCTTTGGAGCCTGTCCTGGAACTAGCTCTTGTAGCCCAGGCTGGCCTCGAACTCACAGCGATCCCCCTGCCTCTGCCTCCTGAAGTTTGGGATTAAAGGCATGCACCACCACCGCCCGGCCAGTTTTTGATTTTTTGAGACAGGATCTCACTCTGTAGCACTGGATATACTGGAACTCACTCTGTAGACCAGGCTGGTCTTGAACTCACAGAGATCCACCTACCTCTGCCTCCCAAGTGCTGGGGTTAAAGGCGTGCGCCACTGCCCCACCTATGTTATGCTTTTAAAAAGTGTAGTGACTTCATGCCTACCACTGTTTCATGAATGGCACATCTTTTTTTACTTCCTTAACCCTTGGGCTAGTGCTAGCAATGTCTCCCACACGGTGGTCCTTCGTCCTCTCAAAGCTGGTTATTTCAACTTCACTTCAGCGACTATTACCTACTTGGCCCAGGAGGATGGGCCTGTTGTGGTAAGTTGTTCAAACCTTGAGCTCTATGGGGGCTCCATTTTTCTTTCTTTTCTTTCTTTCTTTCTTTCTTTCTTTCTTTCTTTCTTTCTTTCTTTCCTTCTTTCTTTTTCTTCCTTCCTTCCTTTCTTCTTTTTATTTTGTTTTTGTTTTCCATTTTTCTTAAAAACTCTCTGATTTGTTTTCAGAATGTGTGAATTTGTTTTTATTTATGTGTGTGTGAGAGAGAGCATGCATGTATGTTGGATACCCATAGAGGCCAAAAGGCATCTGATCCCCTGGCCTTTGCCACTCCTTAAAAACTCTTGCAGAAAAATTTCTACAACAGCTGCTCAATTCTAAGACAGGTTGACTAAGAAACCTGATATTCTCCTGACGTAGTTTGGTTCATTTGTAAATGAACCAGGAGAGTGTACCTGCCCCAGATGGTAAACCATAACATCTCGCCCTCCCTCCTGTCCCTCTGCTTTCCCTTTAGTCTGGAATATGTCATTTGCTCTGTATTTTGTAGGTGGTCTTGTTTCTAGTCACCTTCCCAGGCTCCACTGTTACTGTCTTTCTCTCACTAAGAAGGTGATGTTTGCCACCCGAAAACCACACTTTCCCGTCTGCCTCGGTTACCCAAGTGCTGGGATTACAAGTGTGCGAATCGCTCTGCCCAGAAGAACTCCCTGGTACTTAGTGGGTTAATAGACATGAATATCAAAGGCTCACCTGCCGCTGGGAATAGTTCTTCATGGTGAGCTCCAAACTCTTGGCCCCTCTTCAGACAGCACAGGAATGTGGGGCAGCCCCAGCCCTTCTCTGGTAATGTACATTTGGGTAGGGCGTTAACATTTTCAGAACGCTTCTTACTACTTCATCTGAGTCAGGTCAGCCTTGTGAAGTGGAAAAGAGTTTTCTCTTCAGGAATAAGCAAATGATTGCCGAGGCCTGCTAACTCCATGATACACCCTGCCATGCAGACAGGAGTGGTCTCTGTCTCGATCCTGGTGGATCCTTAGTTGTGTAGCTAGCGTGTCCTGTCTAACAGATGCTCACTGTGTTTGTGGATTCAACTCTGCTGGCTCCTAATCTACTTTTCTCTATAAAAGCCTGAGGGAATTGTCTCTCTGGTATTTATTTATTTATTTGTGGTTTTTCAAGACAGGGTTTCTCTATATAGCTCTGGTTTTCCTGGAACTCACTTTGTAGGCCAGGCTGGCCTCTTATGGATCTGCCTGCATCTGCCTCCTGAGTGCTGGAATTAAAGGCATGTCCCACCATGCTTGACTTCATCTATCTTATTTAAAAATTTTCTTTAAAAAGAAAATTTTGTAGATGTATTTATGTATCTGAGACCTTTGCCTTATTGTGTACGTGTGCACCATGTCCACACCGCGCGCCTGCAGAGGTCAGAAAAGGGGCTTGGATCCCCTGCGACTGGAGTTAGAAGTGGTTGTGAGCTTCTTTGTGGGTGCTGGGGACCAAACCCAGGTCATTTGCAAAAGCAGCCAGTCCTCTCAACCACTGAGCCATCTCTCCAGCCCTCAGTAACTTCTTTCCTCCTTTCTTCTCTCTCTTTCTTTCTCTCTCTTTCTTTTCCCAGTACTGGTGATTTAAACCGAGTTGTCTTCCATGCTATACAGGAACTCTCCCACTTGAGCTATAACCCGTGCTCTTCACGCCTTCTTGGCTGTGTCTGTTGGTAGCTCTGTCTAATGTTCAGAGCTCTGTTGGCTGGAACAACCTGTTCTCAGATGAGGTAACTTTGAAGCTTGCCTTAATCCTTTCTTTTTTTTCTCTCCAGATCGGCTCCACCAGTGCACCTGGACAGGGAGGAATCCTTGCCCAGCGGGAGTTTGACCGGAGATTCTCCCCCCATTTTGTAAGCCTTTCTAGTATTGTCTCTCATCCCCTGGTGTGAGAACATTCTATTGGTTCTAGAAACTCATGGTCTCCTTAGAAAATTGATTAACTTGTTCTTACCTTATCTATTTCTTGCTTTCATATGAGAGACAGACAGAGAAAGAAAAAGACAGAGACAGTTTTAGATATATTCCTGCCCAGATTTTTGTCAGATGAGCTCACAAGAGCCAGCACCGTGAAGCTGGCCTTTCTTTCTACTCAGCCTGGAGTGGAGGCCTTTCTAGGGCTCAGTGGACTCAGTGCTCAGCCTGGAGTGGAGGCCTGTCAGGCTCAGAAGACTCGATGGGTCATAGTGTGAGATAGTTACTTAAACTTAGTCTTGGTTTCATTTTCTTTTTTTTTTTAAATATTTATTTATTTATTATGCATACAGTATTCTCAGTACTCTGCCTGCAGGTCAGAAGAGGGCACCAGATCTCATTACAGATGGTTGTGAGCCACCATGTGGTTGCTGGGAATTGAACTCAGGACCTTTGGAAGAGCAGGCAGTACTCTTAACCTCTGAGCCATTTCTCCAGCCCCCTGGTTTCATTTTCTTTAGGTCCTGGCTGGCCTGGAACTCACAGAGCTCCACCTGCCTCTGTCTCCTGAGTGCTGGGATTAAGTCATGCACCACCACGCCCAGCTGGAGCTTGGAGAGTTTTTCAGGGCTGAGTGAATACTGAATGAGGGAATCCATTTATTCATCCGGAAGTTCCCAATGAGACAGTCTCTGCCATTACAGTTACCTGGCACTGAGGATGTGGCTCGGTCAGTAGCATGTTTGCCTAGCATGCACAAGGCACTGGGTTCTACCCAGCACTATAAAACCAGCCCTGGGGGCACCTGTAATCCCAGCTTCTGGGGGAATAAAGGCAGGAAGATCAGGAGCATCATTAACTATTTAGCCAGTTTGAGGCCAGCCTGGGCTACATGAGACAGTATATAACCTCAGCAACAACAAAGTTCACCTGCTTTCATAGACTTGGTGAGGCCTTGGCGGGAAGCGCTGCGGTCAGGTTTCACACAGGGTCCTGGAGCAGCTGGGAGCCGCAGCAGCTGTCCTTGTGAGTCCAGAGAGGGTTAGCCAGTCAAGAAGCAAGGAAGGGCGGACTGAGAGCAGCAGATGTGGCTAAACACCTGGTGTGGTCCAGCGCTTAACTAGGCTGGAAGACAGAGCAAGGTGCAGTATGAAGGGGATAGTCCAAGTCCCAGGAGGCTTGACTGTTGGGACATTGCTGCTCTCAAGGGCTGTCTAGGATTTGAGTGAGGTGAGGATTTGGCTGCACACCCTGAGACATAGCTGCTTGTCTGCGCGGAGAGGCTGGAACTCTACTACCAGAGTCCTCTGCTCCCTTCTCATCGATGATTCCCTTAGTCCCTGTTCTATCCTGCATCTCTGCATCCAGACTCCTAAGTAAGCTCTTGTTTTCCTCCACAGCTGGACTGGGCAGCCTTTGGAGTCATGACCTTGCCCTCCATAGGCATCCCCCTTCTCCTGTGGTACTCCAGCAAGAGGAAATACGATACTCCCAAACCCAAGAAGAACTGAGTGCAGTTTCCTCGGCCCTTCTCTCCCAAGAAGCCAGGTGTTTCCTAGACTCATAGGGTAGCAAATGTGTTCCCTTGGCCCGTGGCCATCGTGTACTGGATCCTGACTCAACCAGAATGCAGAGGACAGACCTGGGAGTCCCCACTGAAGCCACACAGACGGAACTGCCTTTAGCCACAGCTTTGGGCTTGAGGGTCCCATCCGGGTGCTGTTGGCATGTTACTGGCAATGTGAACTCTTGGGGGTCCAGGAGAGGCCTTTAGACTCTGCCTGGCACCCCCATTCCCTGGCAGCTCCTCACAAGAGGGTAGAAGATTAAACGAGAGCTGTGGGGCCTAAACAGGCTCTGCCTGTGTTAGGGGCACTCACCTAATGGGTTTTCTAATAAAAACAAATGCCACACCAATGTGCTTGTCTTGCTGGGAACCCAGGTCTTGAAGATCCAGATCCAGGGCAAACCAGTAGACTTTCTGGGCCTTGGGGTATGGTCTGCTCTCAGGGATGTACCTGTTTGCTTTTGAACTCTGGTCATCTTTTTTTTTTCTCTGCTTTCACCACACAGTCCCCTAAGTCTTCCTTGCTAGGTCTCCACAGCTGGAGAAGGTTTGCCGAGGCTCTCATGCCCTGAGGAACCTGATGTGTTTACTGACTCTTCTAGAAAACAGCCTGTTTCTAGCCCACTGTCTAAGTCAGTGGTTCTCAACCTGTGGGTCGGGACTCTTTCACGGGGGTCACATATCAAATATCCTACATATCAGACATTCTGATTTATAACTAGGAAAATTATAGTTATGAAGTAGCAACAACAATTTGGTGGTTAGGGTCACTGCTCATGAGGAACTGTATTAAAGAGTCGCAGCATAGGCCGGTTGGGAACCACTGAGCCACATAGTGATTTTAGGGATGGAAGAGGCAGCTTAGTGGGTAAGTGCACTGGCTCCTCTTCTGTTGGACCTAGGTTTGACTGGCAGCATCCACATGGTAGCTCACAGACTACTGGCACAAGGTGCTCAATTGATATAATCTTTTTTAAATTATGTTTTTTTTATTTATTCATTATGTATATAGCCTACATGTATTCCTGCAGGCCAGAAGACGGCACCAGATCTCATACAGATGGTTGTGAGCCACCATGTGGGTGCTGGGAATTGAACTCAGGACCTCTGGAAGAGCAATCAGTGCTCTTAACCTCTGAGCCATCTCTTCAGCCTTAAAATTATGCTTTGAATAAATCCAAGTGTCACCAGTGGTGGTGCATGCTTTTAATCCCTCCACTCAGAAGGCAGAGGCAGGAGCTCTGAGTTCCAGGACAGTCAGGACTATACAGAAAACCCTGTCTCAAAAGACCAACAAAGCTGGCTCAGCAGTTAAAAGGACATACTGTTCTTGCAGAGTACCCAGATTTAGAAACTAGCATCTATGGCAGGTGACTTCTAACTCTAGTCCCAGTGATCCAACCCCCTTTGGTGGCCTCTGCAGGCACCCAAACATGCACATAGAAGTAACAGTGCTATTAAAGGAAATGGCTTCTCGAGGTTGAATTTATTTTGTTTTGGGATGGGGTCTCCTTATTGCATAGCTGTGGCTGTCCTAGAACTCACTCTGTAGACCAGGCTGGCCTCAAACTCGCAGAGATCTGCCTGTCTCTGCCTTCTGAGTGCAGGGATTAAAGGTGTGCGCTACCACTACTCAATGTTGGCTTTTCAGGACTGGAAGAAGTTGTGGATTTCCTTCCTTGGGTCCTCGTGCAGCCAGTGAAAAAAGTAACTTTGGCTGCAGCAGCCCTGTGGAGAAGCCACTGTGAACTGACTCTGGCCAACCCAGGAATGCCGTGGTGTGAGAACACCCTCCCAAGCAGGAGGGAGGCCCAACAAACACTGGCTTTGTTTCTCCTACCAAGTTTCCCCTTTAGATTCTGCTCCTCAGCTCCCCTGCCCAACTGGCTTAACCTTTCGTTTACCCAGCTGTGGGAGCCTCTGGGTCCCTGGCAGATGAAAAGGACGTGGAGACAACGGGAAGCTCCAAATGGAGTGGTCCTCAGCCAGCTCACATCATCCTTTCAGGCCCTGCAGCTTGGACACCCCAGCACCAGCCAGGTCAGAAAGCAAGAAATTTGCTCTTGTTCATCGTGTGCCAGTGGAACGGCAGTGGAACCTGGGCATGCCCAGACTGGGACCCGAGTGAACAGGTGTAGGGGTGTAACAAAGGGGCAGCCCATTTGCTGGGGAGGACCTTGCTGTCTAGTTCTAAGCTATTCATTTCCAGAGAGGGGAGCGCTGTTTCCCATGGGTGAAGCTAGAGTTAAGCCACAGGAGGAGGGCTCTCCTGCCCAAAACAGGATGGACTTGGGCAGGTGACATAAAGCTTTATTTTTCTTGGCATTCAGTCTCAGCGGTCCCTTCCGGAAAGCTGGGGAGCTCGCTCCTTTTCCTCGCACAGCTCAACGCACTGTGGGGAAGGAGGTGAAACGGGAACCCAGGCGCTCACAGATGAGGGGCATGGTGAAGGCCGTGAATGTCGTGGGTTCTTGGAAAGAGGCCAAACTGGAAACTTCATCTCTAAAGATGAGCTGCCTTGGAGTCAGGGTGGAATTTGAGCCTCCCTGAAGTAGAGGCCATGGAGAGAGTAAGGACTGCTGGAGTCTGTAGACTGACTCAGCTGAACAGTCGGCTTCCGGACTGCCCTCATCCGCCTCAGGCTACCTGATAGGAGGACAGATGCCAACAGGCTCCTTCACACACACAACCTCCCCCAAACCTCAAGGCTGTGAACCCTCATCTCAAGTTGTGTGCAGAACGGTGAGAGGAGAGGGGAGCACCTCATCACCCCGAAGACTAAGTGCCCAGACTGAGGCTCCACCCTAAAAGGAGAGATAGTAATCCTGAAGCCTGCAGGTGCCTGGTCCCCTCTGCCTTGGGCAGTGCAGCCGGCTAGCCCTCCCGTGGCACCCAGGCAGCCCATCACCCCCACTCAACTTGGTACCAGATGCAGTCAGTTGCCTTCAGATCTGGTGAAGGAGTCTATGCTGCAGGGAGAATAGGGCAATCCAGGCACCAGAAGTTGTCTCTTGAATGCACAGCTGGGCCATGGGGAGCAGCACTGACCACACAGAGCAACTGGGTCCCAGTCCCAAGATGGCCACTAGGGTTGACCTCGGTAATCCTCATCTTGGAGCCTGCATCCTCATCTGGACATCACAGATTGTTTAATGGATTTCCATGATCCTCTCTGCTAAGATGATAGGCATTTCCCGTGTTACCATGAAGAGGCAGTTGCTATCCCCTTCTCATGTATGGTTGGTAGGAAAGGGTACATAGTTCCTTCTGGCAGCAGCTGCCTCCTCTACCCACAGCAAGGACTTCAGAGCAAAGGATGACTGACCATTGAATGAAAAAAAAGAAAAAAGAAAAAGGAAAGATGGCTGGCTCTCCTGCTCCCAGGTGTGGTGGGGGAGAAAGTTTATTACAGATATGTAGAGAGCATAGCCAGAGACAGGGATCTCTAGGGGAGTCCAGAGTAGCCACGTCCAGACTGAGCTGGGTCATGTGGAGAGATGGAGGAGGGAGAGATGGGAACCAGGCACAACATCCAGGAGGCCCAAAATACAAAGAGATCAGGTAACCAAATGATTGGATTATGTAGGGAAGGGCAGCCTAGCCCCTCGGGCTGGAGCTTTTAGGGGAGAGGGCAGGGTATGCCAGCCACAAGGGCCCTGTAACAGGGGGCTGAGGGATGCAAGGAGAACATGGTGGCCAGGTCCACTTTGAAATGTGTCCTCAGCCATTTGTCCCCGTTTGAAACCAGCTAATTTAATAATTTTATTCAATAGGTCATGAAGGGCAAAGTGAATCGGCTTACCAAGGATCACCAGCAGATGGCAGTTGGCATGGGTTTGATTCGTTTTGGTTTGGTTTTGGTTTTCGAGACAAGGTTTCTCTGTGGCTTGGAGCCTGTCCTGGTCTTGTAGACCAGGCTGGTCTCGAACTCACAGAGGTCCGCCTGCCTCTGCCTCCCGAGTGCTGGGATTAACGGCGGCGCCACCACCGCCCGGCTGGCAGTTAGCATGTTTATTTTCACTTGCTTTTGAGACAGAATCTCAAAACTTGTCTCTGTATAGACACGACTAGCCTGAACTCACTACATAGCCCTGAGAGTACTGTGCGCCATCACACTGGCCCATAGCACATTTACTGAGTGGCTGCTACAGATCCCCGTCATTTCCCATTACTGCCCCTCTTTACAAATGACGGAGAAAGCATTTAATACGTGATTTGCCCAAGGCCCTGTAAATAACAAGTTGTCAGAGTGAGCAATTCTTCCACAAAGCCCTTTCCAGTAGCCACAGGATCCTTAGAGAGGCACGTTCCTAGTTACCTCAGGAAGTCGATGTGTGCTGAGCTGCCCTCTGGAGGAGAAAGTGAGGGTGAGTCCACCACACACCCCACCCCCACCCCACCCCAGTTACCAAGGAAAGGGTGGAGAAGCTGGCCAAATATCCTGTCGCCTGGTATCCAAAACAAGCTATGCCATGTGTATGTGTGCTGAGGTGCAGGCCACCCTCTTCCTGCCTGGACTAGGGCCCTCCTCACCTCGAGCTGCCTTTGTAATCTCTCCTCCCTGTACCTTATCTCACATAAATACCTACCGTCTTTCCTCCTCGCTACTGTGACCCGCCTCTTAAAGGGACCAAGGAGCAGTTTTTTAAGCCAAATAGAGAGCCCCTGCTGCCCTCTGGAGGACCTGGCTGTTAAGTCTCCAGCTGTGACTCCTGCCCTTTTCCCTTCTCAGTTTCTCCCTGTCCCCTGCTAGAGGGAAGATAAAAGTTCCCTAGTTAGGGTCCCACATCCTCTCCCCTCAGGGTGACTCCAGCCTGGTCTCCCGCACCCGCTCCCACAGGAGCCTGAGTCCTGTGACTGCCCTTTGTTCAGGGCACGCTTAGGGCAGGGCGGTGGTACCAGAAGTGTTAAAGGCCTGGCCACAGAACTGTCTAGAGTGCTTGAAGTAGGGTGGAGAAGGGAAGGGCTCGAGCAGTTGAAGAGGCAGCTGGTCAGGACTGGAGTGAGTGCCCCCTGGTCCCTATGCAAACTTCTGGACCATGAACAGTTCCTGGAGAGGGACCAAGAGAGAGGCACCCCTGCTCAAGTGCTGGGCTGGACCCTTAGAGGCGCTGCCTGCAGCAGGACTTGCACGCATACTGAAGTCACCAGCCGAGGGCAAGAGCAGGGTTCCCATCTTCGGGGCCTCTCCCAGGTCTGGTGAGTCTATTCTTCCCTTTCCTGGGTCCTTACTTGACAAATGTACATTTACTCAGGAAGCAGAGAAGGGCAGGAACTCCTTGGCATCGCAGGAGTGGCGAAATAACTTATAGTTCTCTCACCATTATGTCACATTCACCCCCCATTTGTGATTAGGGAGCAATGTGCTAGTGTGTGTGAGTGTGTGCAAGTGTGTGCGTATGCATGCAAGTATGCAAATGAAAGACAGGGAATCATAACAATGGTCAATGGCCAACGACTTGTGTAACAAGTGTTTCTAAATCCTTTCTATATTTTCTTTTTTAATCTGTAGACTCTTGTAGGGTTAACCTACTCAATTCAAATAACCAATCTATGTCAATTAAGAAGTTGTAGACTAGGTTTTAGATTCAAGTTTATTTGGCATCCAAATTCATTGTGTTGTCATTAAGAGAAAAAGCAGAACAAAATCCCACTATCGTTTTTACCCTTCTGGTGCTGGCACCGGAGCCCAGCACCTCTGTCAGCTGGGGGTGCCCACCACTGAGCTGCAGCCCACCTGCAGCCTGGAGACTGTCACTTTTTCTTTTCTTTTTCTTTTTGGTTTTTTGAAATAATATCTTACTATGTAGCTTTGGACGTCCTAGAACTTGCTATGCAGACCAGGCTGGCCTCAAACTCACAGAGATTCATCTGCCTCTGCCTCCAGAGTGCTGGGATTAAAGATGTGTGCCATTACACCAAGCCTCTACCGTGTTTCTAGCAGTGTGGACACCAAGGATGGCCACAGGATCTGGGAAGCTGGAGGTTCAAATGCCCCGGCAATTCTTGTGTCTCACGGTATTTCTTTTATCCGATAGTCAGGAGTGTTCCATGTCACCTGAAACCTTTAAATGATTTTTTCCCTATATTTTGAAAGGGAATTACCAAGGATTACGATGTAATAAGACATGACATTTTCCCTTAATTTTTATGTGTGGTGGTAAGAGGGACAACCAAAGTACATTTTGTTTGAAAAATACCATAATAGCCGGGCGGTGGTGGCGCACGCCTTTAATCCCAGCACTCGGGAGGCAGAGGCAGGCGGATCTCTGTAAATTCGAGACCAGCCTGATCTACAAGAGCTAGCTCCAGGACAGGCTCCAAAGCCACAGAAAAACCCTGTCTCAAAACACACACACACACACACACACACACACACACACACACCCCACACAGGACCACTCATTCATTCCTAAAGCCAGAGTCTAGACTTCCAGAGTCTAGACCAGTGTTCTCGACCTTCTTCCTCACACTGCGACCCTTTAATACAACTAGTTCTTCATGTTGTGGTGACCCCCAACCATATAATGATTTTATTGGTGCTTCATAGCTATAATTTTGCCACTGTTATAAATCGTAATGTAAATATCTGATATGAAGGATATGTGACCTTAGGGGTCGCGACCCGTGACCCGCAGGGTGAGAACCACTGGTCTAACCTGTCCTACTGGTTATTATTAGTTACCTACTCTGCCAACTACTTCCAGCATTTCCTGGGACCTTCCGGGTTAATTCCCCGTGACACCTCCGGTCAAAGTCTTCTTAGATGCCTCTGGACCTCAGACTTCTTGCCCCACCCTTTGGCACAGACGCCACAGTGCCTGCCGAGAAACTGGCAGAGGTGACAAGGATTGCTGCATAGGTCTTTGCTTCCTTACCCTATGCCTTGCTGTCTGGATTGGGACCTAGGGTTCCTGTAGAGAAATATTCAGTTACAAGCCTAGGGGTGGGGTGGGGTGGGAAGACAGGATCCCTAAATTCAGTTTGCAAACAAAACAAAGCAAAGCTGATGATCACCTTCAGAAACAGCAAAATTCCCGACTGATGCGTGAGCGCTGAGTGTGGCAGAGCACAGGGTGGGTGGGAGATACCTGCTCGGTGACTTAGTGGAGTATGTGGTTAGATTAGGGTATGGTGCTGCTTGACCGCCTTCGCAGCTTGGAACTTCTGGAATTTACTAACAGTAAAGTCAATAACTGCACTGTGGGCCTGGCTGCCAATGGGTTCCTATTCAAGGCCACCCTGGAAGCTTCTCTAGGTGGATGGATTTTAGCCACACAAGCATCTGCCCGCCTTTACATTGATATATTGGTCCTTCCGGGTCCTTTTCTCTGTGCTGTGTGTGTAATAACAGTTATGTCAGTCTACAGTACTGGTTGCTGTACCCCTCAACCCCCTCCACCATCACCCTTTTGGGGACTGTACTACTATTCCCTGGCATTGACAGGAAAGTCAGAGAAAGTGACGGCTCCAGAACACCAGCACTCAGCCAAGACAGGCTGATGATGCAGACCCAGAACTTTCCTGCCATTGACGTGCTGTCCAGCATACAGAAAGGAAGTGCAGTACTGGGGTCTTCGTGCTGTTAAAGGAAGCCCTGTCCTAGCCCTGCTCCTCTGCTGGACTCATGGCTGAATCAGGACTTGTGTTGCTGTAATAAACACCATGGCTATAAGGAACCTGGCGGAGAAGGGTTCCTTTCATCTTACAGTTTACATCATTAGAGAAGTCAGGACAGGAACTGACCCAGAGGCCAGAGGCCATGAAACAACACTGCTTGTTCCTCATGTCTTGTTTGTCCTTCCTTCCTTCTTTCCTTCCTTCCTTTCTTTTCTTTTCTTTTCTTTTTTTTTTTTGTTTTTTGTTTTTTGTTTTTTTGAGACAGGATTTCTCTGTGTAGCTCTGGCTGTCCTGGAACTGGAACTCACTCTGTAGACCAGGCTGGCCTTGAACTCACAGAGATCCTGCGTCTGCCTTCCAAGTGCTGGGATTACAGGTGTGCGCCACCACCACCCAGTTGTGCAACCACCACTTGGCCTCTGCAGGTTTTTTAAAAATGTTATGACTTATCTGTGTGCGTGTCCTTGAATTTATGTCAATTGGTGACAGGCATCTTTAGCTGCTGAGCAATCTCACCCACCCACTATTGTTACTGGTTTTGTTGTTGTTTCTTTGTTTTGCTTTTCAAGACAAGGTTTTTCTATGTAGCCCTGACTGTCTGAAACTTACTTTGTAGACCAGACTGTCTTTGAACTCAGAGATCCACCTGCCTCCACCTCCTAAGTACTGGGATTAAAGGCATGTGCCACCACTGCCTGGCTGTTACTGTTATAATTTTAAATTTATACTTACATCTTTATTGGGGGGCACACAAGCTGAGGTTCATGTGGAGGTCAGAGAACTTTCAGGAGTTCTAAAACACGTGGGCCCAGGGATGGATTGTCAGGCAGGCAGCTAGCACTCTTCACTGCGCCCGCCTCACCGGCCCCAACTGATTGGTTTAGGAGTAGGGTAGGAGCTTGTATTCTGGTTTTAGAAAACAATGCAGGCTCCATAGTGTGATGGGTCAGCTTTGAAATCTCACCGCCTGTAGTCAACTGCCATGTGTGGCTTTGAGCAAGCCACTGAAGCTCTGTGCCCTGTGCCAACAGTTCCTCAGGGGTAAGCTGTAGAGGTTGCTGGCCAGCACCTGCAGACACTCCTAAGTTGACTTCCTCTGTGGGCTCCAGGCAATATTTAGGAAACGGATATGTTGGGATAATCAATGTCTCCTCCCTGAAACCATTGCTGATTGGTATATAGATAGCAGATCTTTAAGTTTTTTCTATAAAGACCCAGAAAAAAATATTTTAGGCTTGTGAGCCATATGGTCTCTGTCATAATGATCAGCTTTGCTGACAATATGTAAATGAGTGAGCATGTTTTAAAAAATCCTATGAGTATGAAATTTTGAATTTCATGAAAATTATATACATATGTATATACATATATTTTTTGAGAAATAGTCTTATGTATCCCACATTGGTCTCAAACTCACAGTGTAGCTGGCAATGACCCTGACCTTTTGTGTGCCTGTGTGTACCTGTGTGTTTCTGTGTGTGTCTATATATGTGGGTACAGAGGGCAGAGGCTCTGAGGATCTGTGTGCCTTCTGTTTTTGTTGCTTGTTGGTTTTTTAAACTTTTTCGAGATCTTGTTTATTTCTATTTTGTGTGTATGAGTGTTTTTCCTGCTTGTATGTCAGTGTGGCATGTGCATGCCAGGTGTCTGCAGAGGCTGTCAGATTCAGAGGGCATCAGATCTCCTGGAACTAGAGTTACAGACACTAGTGAATTAGGAACTGAGCTTAGGTCCTCTGCAAGAGCAGCACATTCTCTTAAGCACTGAGTTCCTCTCCTGCTCCCCTTCTGAGACAGGGTCATCACTGTGTAGCCCAGGCTGGTCTGGAGCTAGTCGGTCCTCTTGTCTTAGCTAATCACGTGCTGGGATTAGGAGCATGTACCATCAGGCCCTCCTTAAATGTCTTTTTTTAATTTTTTCAACAATTTAAGAAAGACAGGGCAGGGCTAAGAGCTGGGGAGGTGGGTCAGCAGTTGGAGCGCTCACTGGTCTTGCAGAGGACTCTGTGAGGGTGTACACTGCTCACTGGGTGTTCACAGTCTTCTGAGAGTCCAGTCCCATGGGATTCAGTACTCTCTTCTGGCCTGCATGTCCACTACACACGCAAGGTGCACATCCATCTATGCAGGTGAAACATTCATATGCATAAAATAAAAATAATTCTTTTTTTATTTTCGATACAGGGTTTCTCTGTATAACAGCCCTGGTTGTCCTGGAACTGGCTCTATAGACAGGCTGGCCTCAAACTCACAGAAATCCACCTGCCTCTGCCTCCCAAATGTTGGGATTAAAGCTGTGCGCCGCCACTGCCCGGCACTCCTCATCTTTTTTTTTCTTTTAAGAATTATTTAAACTGGCCTGGCGGTGGTGGCACACGCCTTTAATCCCAGCACTTGGGAGGCAGAGGCAGGTGGATCTCTGTGAGTTTGAAGTCAGTCTGTCTACAGAGTGAGCTCCAGGACAGCCAGAGCTGCTACACAGAGAAACCCTGTTTCAAAAAACAAAACAACCAAAAAAATAGTTAGGGAGCAGCAAGTCTTGCTACCAAGCCTAATGACCTGAGTTCAGTTTCTGGAGCCCATATGGTGGACCGAGAGAATCAATTCCCAAACTTGTCTTTGACCTCCACGTGTGTTCTGTGTCATGCTTGTACCTGCTTTGATGGTACATACACAAACTAAACAAATTGCAATTTAAAATATAAGGTGGGTCATTGACAAACCTTAGTAAGAGTAAAGGCACTTACTGCAAAGCTAAACACCTGGTCTCACTCCCCAGGGCCCACACGGTAGCAAGTTGTCCTCTGACCACTACAATCACTCCATGGCACATGTGTGCCCACACATTTGCACAAATCAATATTAAAAATAAGTAAGGCCAGCAAGATGGCTCCATGGGCAAAGCCATCTGCTGAGTGAGCCTGGGGACCTGACGTCAGCCCCCAGAACCCATGGGAAGGTGGTAAGGAGGGAACCGAATCAGCACTGTGGTTCTCTGACTGCCTCCATACACAATAATTGTAATAATAATAATATACGTATAATACATAAATAAGATTTTTAAAAGCCAGGCATGAGCTTTTAATTGAGGCTTGCTTACATTTTCAGAGGTGCGTCTGTGACCACCATGGCAGGCAGCATGGCCACAGGCAGGCACAGTGCTGGGACAGCAGCTGAGAGCTCACATCTGACCCATAGGCGGGACAGAGAGAGAGAGAGGCTGGACATAGTGTTGGTTTTTGAAACCTCAAAGTCCACCCGCAATGACGCACCTCCAACAAGACACACCTCCTAATCCTACCCCAAACAGTTCCACCAGCTGAGGACCAGTTGTTCAAATATATGAGCCTATGGGGGCCTTTCTCATTCAAACATCAAAGCAAAGAAATCAGTCTCCCTCTTTCATTTTTTAAGACAGGGTTTCTCTGTCCTGAAACTCACTCTGTAGACCAGGCTGGCCTTGAACTCACAGAGATCTGCTTCCTGAGTGCTGGGATTAAAGGTGAATACCACCACTACCCAGCTAGGAATATCATTCTCTTATTTTCTGAGACAAGAAAAGAAGAGAAGAAGCAAACCCACCATCACGAGGTTTAGGAAGGTTGTACTTACAAATCTATTGGACTTTAAACCCCAATCACACCTGAAGAAAGCAAGGGCTTAGCTTTGCTCTACAGTGTCCCCTGCTGCACACAGTTACTCTAAGTTATTATCCTGGTTACTATCTGTGAGTCAGTGGTGAGCAGGCTAGCTAATGGAGGTCACTAAAGGCGAGACAGACCCTCTAGGGCTGTAGGAGACGGGGTAAATCAAATGACTGCTTAGTGCTTTTTCCTGCTTGGCCCACTTCCTCTCAAGTGTCTGTTTCAGAATCTTCTAGTTCTGTCACCAGAAACAGACCTGTGACTTGATGTGACCTCAGAGCAAGAGACCCAGCAGGGGCTGTTCCCTTGTCTCTTGAGCCATTTCCTGTGCTAAGAGGTCAGGGGAAGTTGGGAAGGGGCTGGGAGCAAAAACAGAACAAAGAGAGAGCTAACTCCTGGAAGGTGTCCTCTGACCTCCGAATGTACACCACGTCACACATGCATAAACAAATAAATGAACCCACTTATTTACCCACACATACCACAGCATGTGTGTGGAGGTCAGAGGACTTTCAGAAGTCTGTCCCTTCCTTCCACTATAGGACCCAGGCATGGACCTCAGGCTTCAGGCTTGCACACAGCCCTTCACCCCTAAGCCTTCTCAGAGAGGCTCCTCCCTGTTACTCTACCAATCTAGAAGCTTTTCCCTTCCTTCGTCAGATCCCAGCCACTCCCCCCCGCTCAAAGTTCATCTGTTCTCCTCCTGTTTTGCTTTCTGGAGCCTCCCAGCTAATAATGTGCACTTATTCCACCCATAGACAAAAGCCATTTTTTTTTTCTGAGACAAGGAGTCACTATGTAGTCATTGGCTGGCTGTAGACCGTGCTTGTCTTAGACTCTGCCTCCTGAGCACTGGATTTAAAGGTGTGACCACCTCACTCATCCTGGCCACAGGCTTTGGATGAAGGTTCTCCTGTAGCACTTGGTAGTTATGGAGGCATTTTTAAATTGTGCTTTAGTCTGAACACATGTATACACACACACACACACACACACATATGAACGCCTAAGGACAGAAACTGTATCTGCTTTTCTTAGCATGGCTTCCTACCATATAAATGCTCAATGGATGGAATAATAATGAGCAAACAAGAACTTCTTTTAAAGTTTTTCATTTGGAAACAAGGCTGCCCACAGCAGACAGCAGCCTTGAACTCTCAATTTTCCTGTTCTGCCTTCTGAGCACTGAGATTGCAGACATGGGCCACCACACACAGTAAAGGTCTACACTGGACAGAACACTGGACTAATAGCCAGAAAGTTGTTCTACACTCAACCCTGCATCCCCCGGCTCTGCCACAGCGAGCTGAGGGCGCAAGAAGCTCAGCAGCCTGGTGGATGTGCTGCGTCACCGCGTCACCCAGGCCGCCCTTGCCCTTTCTGCCTTCATGTCTCTTTCTTCTTCCTGTTTTCCCCCAAAGATTGATTGACTGATTTATTTATTTATTTATTTATTTATTTATTTATTTATTTATTTATTTATTCTGTCTACATGGCAGCAGGCCTGAAGAGGGCGCCAGATCTCATTACAGATCTGAGTTGTGAACCGCCATGTGGTTGATGGGAATTGAACTTAGGACCTCTGGAAGAACAGCCGGAGCTCTTAACAGCTGAGCCATCTCCCCAACCGTTTGTTTGTTTATTTGTTTGTTTGTTTGAGACAGGGTTTGTCTGTAGCTTTGGAGCCTGTCCTAGAACTCACTCTGTAGACCAAGCTGGCCTCGAACTCACAGAGATCCACCTGGTTCTGCCTCCTGAGTGCTGGAATTAAAGGCATGGACCACCACTGCTAGGCTCTTTTCTTTCTTTCTTTTTAAAAAGATTTTTATTTATTATGTATACAGGGTTCTTTTTGCATGTATCCTGCAGTACAGAAGAGGGCACCAGATCTCATTACAGATGGTTATGAGCCACCATGTGGTTGCTGGGAATTGAACTCAGGACCTCTGGAAGAGTAGCCAGTGCTTTTTACCTCTGAGCCATCTCTCCAGCCCCTCTTTTCTTTCCTTCTTTTTTTTTTTAAGATAGGATCTCACAAGTTGGGCAATGGTGGCACACACTTTAAATCCCAGCACTTGAGAAGCAGAGGCAGGCAAATCTCCATGAGTTCAAGGCCAGCCTGGTCTACACAGTGAGTCCCAGAACTGGCTCCATAGCTACAGAGAAACCTTGTCTTGAAAAAAAACAAGGATTTTGGGGGCTGGAGAGATGGCTCAGTGGGTAAGAGCACTGACTGCTCTTCCAGAGGTCCTGAGTTCAAATTCCAGCACCCACATGGCAGCTCACAACTGTCTGTAAATCCAGTTCCAGGGCATCTGACCCTCACACCAATGAACATAAAATAATAATAGTAAAATAAATTTAAAAAAAAAAAAGAAAAAAAAACAAAAAAAAACAAGGATTTCACTATATAGTCCTGGCTGACCTGGAATTTGCTACACGCAAGCCACACTGGCCTTGAGCTTGCCGAGACCAGTCTACCTCTGCTTTTCAAGTGCTGGCGTTAAAGGAGCATGCCAACCACTCACGGCTTCTTTCTTCTTTTTCAAAAGACAGGGCCTCACTCTTAGCCCAAACCAGCACAAGCCTCATCATGCAGTCCAGCTTAGCATGGCCCCAACTCAGGGCCATCCTTCTGTCTCAGCCTCTTGAAGTTCTGTAGCACCATTCCTGGTTCCAAGGTTCTAGAATGCTGCTCACCCTTCTCTTTCTTCTCTATGCAGAGCTGTCTCCGTGTGCCGTCCATGAACAAATCGGCCCCAGAGCAGTCCCTCGTAGGTGAAGACCCAGCGTCCCAAGGCCACACTCAGTGCTGCCTGTCTGAAGTTGAATCCAGAGAGCAGCTGGAGGAAGAGGAGGACGAGGAAGAGTCGGGGAGAAAGAGAAAACAGGAAGACAGTGATGGCGCCCACGCCTCACCCCTTAGAAGGTCTGGGGCTTTCCGCACCCATAGCCACACCAATGATTCCTTCAAAAGACACAGTTGGGGACCTGACAAGGATTTACAGGACCCAATGAGCAGGTGAGTCCCCAGGGGACCCCCCGACCCTCCCTACCCCATCTCTAAACCTTGGAGAAAGTGTTCAAATAGACATATCTTGGTGTCTTCACCCCACCCCCTTCTCTCCCACTGATTTCTCTGGAGAAACAAGGATCTCTGAGAAATGACTGAAGTTCTGGAGAACCAGGGCCTGGCCTGTGGTGAGCCCTGGGGAGGCTAACAAAGGGCTGTCCACGGTGACACACTCATCCCACTGGTCATGCAGGCAGGTGGGCTGCTAGCGGGAGGGAGAACTGAGTGGGTCCCCTTTGAGTTTCATAGTCCCATAGTATGGTGTCAAAAAATGTGGAGATTATTATGTAACTAGGCCCAGAGAACCTTAGGAGGTTTCTTGAAGGAAGTTGGTAGTGTTTCCCCAGGCTCTGTCAGCCTACCGGTTTCAGGCAGAGGCCGACTCATGTCCTGAATGCAGCTGCAGCCAGCAACACCTGGAGTTTTATGCCTGTTAGTTTGTTAGTTGTTTTTGTTTATTTTTGTGACAGAGTTTCAGGTAAGTCAGGCTGGTCGCAAATTTGCAATCCCCCTAATCCCCTCTCAAGGGCTGAGATAAGACATAGGTCACCACGCCTGGCTGGGAACAGCGGCCTTGCTCAGAGCTCTGCATGTGCTTAGCAAGCTTGGGGAGGGGGACCCTCGTGCTCCCTATCTCCTGGAAAATCCCTGACCACTTCCCCAAAATAGAGGAAGTGGAAAAAGAGAAGGTGGGGGAGGGGCTTCCCGCATGAAGTCAGTGTGAGTGGTCGTGTCCAGGGTCAGCCACCACCGAGGCACAGACTGCTGACTTGGGTTTGGTCCCTTTAGACAAGCCCTTAGCTCTGGTGAGTGCTTCAGCATTTTTCAGCTCTTGAGCATGGGCACAGGGGGCTTTGCTGAACAAGGGAGATGCCCCCGGCACTTTGTCCCAGCATTGGTTTTTGTGGGAACCCGGTGAACAGCAATGCCTTCCCACAGGCCTGGCTGAGTATCTTGAGTGCCTTTCGTGATGGCCGTCCACAGTTTTTCTGGATGTCTAAAGTGTCACCCACCCTTCCTGAACAGACGTCAATTGTGCGCTTCAGATGCAGAGGGAAGGAGCACTGGCTTCTCCATAGCTGAGTAAGAGGAGAGGCTGGCATCAGAAACCAAACAAGGAGAATTCAGCTTGCCCTTCCCTTCCTTTCTGGAGGACAGCACTACTTTTGTACCAGCAGGGGTCGGTCTTGTCTGAAACCCGCTGTGCTAGCACTAAGCTCAGTTTGGGTTTGAGCTGTGCCTATGCTAACAGGAAGGGCTGGGCTGAGGAACTGTTTGTTCCTGGTGCCCATCACTGACTACAAGGGCAGTGGTGGCAATGTGTGTTTCAGGAGGAGACTGCAGTCATTGGGATGCCCAGGTTCCCAAGAAGACCCCTTTCTGCAGAGCCATGAGGAATTGGACACCTTTTTGGGAGCGCAGCAGCAGCCGCAGCAGCAGCCGCAGCTGGGTGGCCAACCCTCCCACCCGGTATGACAGACCCTGGCCAGGCCACTGCCTGACTTCCCCTCCTGACCCTCCCCTGCCAGCAACCACTCTGTGCTTCTTCTGTTCCATCAGCTGCTGAGTCTCTCTGTGCCCAGACCTGGCTCTGGCTCCATCTGGGTCCATCTGAATCTATCTTCTGTGGCCCTCTGTCTGCTTTGTTGAGTCCGTGTGCGTGTCCCCGACGCTTGGTAGCCTGCCTCTGTCTCTGTAGCACTGTCTCTCCATTTCCGTGGCTGTCTCTGTATTGATATGGGTATCTGTCCCCTTCCCTTACTTATAAGACCTCTGTCCCTCTGGTGGCTATAATTACTTCTTTCTGTGGGCCCCACATTTCCCAGAGTTGGAACTGAACTTATTATTGTGGGAATAAACTCAGCATCTGGTACCCTGAGAAACACAGCAGCTCTCTAAGAAAATCTCAGTAGAAACAGCAATTGAGAAAGGATACAGAGCTTCGAGTGTAGGTGAATACCAGGGCCACTGTATATCAAGAGAGTCCCTGGATTTAGTCCCCAGCAATAGAGGAAGGGTGGGAAAAGAAGCTTTCTGAATGAGGAGCACAACTAGTAAGTGGTGTTCCAGGCTCTCAGACCACCGAGGCTGAGGGGGACATCTGGCTTCACAAGCAAGTGTCCTGTGCTCCAGAGAGAGCCTCCAGCCTGTGGCTGAAGATCCCCTCCTGAACTCACTTCCCAGTTGCCTAGGAGCTCCATTCTGACCCTCAGTGTTGTGAAAGAAAGGGTTGGCTGGGAGAAAGAGACGATGCTCAACCTTTCAGGCAAGTGGCAGGGCCCCATGTTACTCCAGCTCCTGGTCTTCTCCACTCGACTCCTACAGTTTCCTCCCCGGCTCTCCCGTTCTCACTGCTAGATCTTCTTCACTTGGCAGCTGACACATTTATCTAATTGTCCCCCAACTCAGAGATAAAGCTGCCTTCCAGTTACAGTTATTAGAAGAAAGGCATTAGGCTGCCCGAGCCAGAGGCTGGCCCTCTGATGTGAGTTCAGGAAATATTTTTTCTCTTCTTTTCCTTTTCTGTTTCATCCTTTTTTAAAAAAAATAATTTATTTATTGGTATTTTATGTGCACTGGTATTTTGCCTGCATATATGTCTGTGTGAGTGTCAGATCCCCTGGAACAAGAGTTATGGACAATTCTGAGCTACCATGTAGGTGCTGGAATTGAACCAGGGTCCTCTGGAAGAGCAGCAGTCAGTGCTCTTAACCACTGAGTCATCTCTCCAGTCCCTCCCTTCTCTCTTCTCATCTTACTCTCTCCCTTCTTGGTATTACAAGATGTCTTCTCACCTTGGTGCTCCCCTATTTGCTACAGTCCTCTCCTCCCCTCATCGAATCTTTAAGGCCTCACCTTAATAGTCTCTTTGCCTCAGGGTTTGGGGTTCTTGTTTTTCTTTCTTGTGGCATATTCCTCCAAAGCCTGCAGACAAAAAGTCTGACTTCCTGGGGGTTAGACAGGGGCTGCAGATGATATCTAGAAGCAAAATCTCATTCCAAAATTGATCTTTTAACACTGTGTGCAGGTGCACGTGCCTGTGCATGCAATGCCTGGCTGGCTATGGGGGTGCTGTGCATGCAATGCCTGCTGGCTATGGGGGTTCTGGGGTCTGAACTCTGGTCCTTTCGCTTATGAAGCGCTCATTTTCATGACTGCACAGCCACCTCTATGGCCCTGAACTTCTAAGCTGCAACTTGTCTCTGCTCTCTAGCTGGCTACAGCCACTGATATATGCTTGGATTTTTCCCTTTGTTTTGGTTTTATCTCATTATTTATTTTATTAGAGATAGATCTATTTTATATAGTGCAGACTGCCCCCCCAGTCCTCCTGCCTCTGCCCTTCCTAGCTCTGGGACCACAGGCACACACCACACCCCGTCTTTTCTGTTTTGTTTTTGTGTCTTGAGACTGTGTAGCATTAGCTGGTCTGGAACTTGGCATGTAAACCAGGCTCACCTCCAACTTGTGATGATTTCCCTGTGTCTTAAGAGCAAGGATTACAGGCATGAACCACTATCCCAGCTCTGCTTTGTTTTTTTTAAACATGATATTTACAAGACAAGATTTATAAGGGTCAAAGCCAAAGCCAAAACCCTTCCCATCCCACGACATCACCAACAAACCCTTCCTCCTTGCTGACTGCTGACATGTACTATCCTGGAACTCGCACTGTAGACCAGCCTGGTATGTAAAGGCCTCCCAGAACTCTCAGACTGCCTCTGCCTCCCATGTGCTGGGATTGAGGATGTATGCCACCAAGCTTACATTAGCTTTTTTCTTCTTTATTAATCTATTTATTTTACGTGCCTGAACATGCACACACATGCTACGGTCTCTGTGTGGAAATCAGAGGACAGCTTTCAGGTGTTGCTCTATCCGCCCACCCCAGCCTGTACGGCTCACACTTAGGTTACAGGTGTCACCCACTGCATCCTCCTCCAGTCCTTCCTTTTCTTCCTTCCCTTCCCACCATAGGTAAGCTTATGATGAATATTTATCATTTCCCTTTTCAAAAATTATCTTAATACAAATGTACATTTTATCTATAGTGTAATATGTTTTTATTGATGAATTTAAAAGCAATGATGACATGCTTTATAAAAGTTTCTAGATCTTGCTTTTTTTTGTGTGTTGTGTTTGAGACAGTCTTGGCCCATTCAAGCTTGTGATCTTCCTGCCTAAGCCTCCTGTGCATTAAACTTTACAGGGTATGTCCTCATGCCCAACAACATGGCTCACAGTGATGATGTTATTTATCTTTTATCTCTGTGTTGTTGCAAATTGTTGCAGTCACTCACTTGTGTTTTATTTATACTTCATTTTTGAGATAGGGTCTTATGTACCCCAGGCTATCTTGGAAGTCTCTATGTAGTGAAGGATGACTCTGAATTCCTGATCTTCCAGCCTCTACCTCCCAAGTTCTGGGATATTAGGCATAGACTGCCATGCCAGTTTTCTCTGGTACTAGGGATGGGAACCAAGACTTGGTTATGCTGGATAAGCTCTCCGCTGGCTGAACTACATCCTAAGCCTATACTTCCCCCTTGAGTTTGTTATTATGGAGAGCATGCCATGGCTCCCGAGTGGAGGTCAGAGGACAACTCTGTGATACTAGTTCTCTCCGTCCACCTTTGCACGGTTCCAGGGATGAAGTTCAGTATATGCTCACACAGTATTTACTTACTGATCACTCTCTCCAGCCCTCACTTTGTTTTAGAAATTGTTCCTTCTATTTTAATTCCTCTTCCTTCTTCTTTTGAGAGAGGGTCTCTCTACTATGTATCTCTAGCTGTCTTGGATCTCACTATGGAGACCAGGCTGGCCTCGAACTCAGAGATCTGCCTGCCTCTGCTTCTTGAGTGCTGGGTTAAAGCTGTGAACTACCATGGTGGTCTTAGATTATTTCTTCTTCCTCCTCCTCTTCTTCTTCTTCTTCTTCTTCTTCTTCTTCTTCTTCTTCTTCTTCTTCTTCTTCTTCTTCTTCTTCCTCTTCTTCTTTTTCTTCTATTTATTCTTTGGTATTTTTAGACAGACTTCTCTGTGTAGCTTTGGAGCCTGTCCTGGAACTCGCTCTGTAGACCAGGCTGGCCTTGAACTCACAGAGATCTGCCTGCCTCTGTCTCCCAAGTGCTGGGATCAAAGGTGTGCACCACCACCGCTCAGTTTAAATTTTTTAAAAATGTGTGTATACAAATATGTGGGTATGTGCAAATGAGCACTGTGCTTGAGGAGGAAAGAAGAGGGCACTGGATCCCTGGACCTGGAATTATAGGTGGTTATAAACTGTCTGCTCAGCGTGGGTACTGGAAACAACTCCAGTCCTCCATAAGAGGTATAATCATTCATAACTGTAAAACCTTCTCTACAGTTCTGACCTTTGCCCTCTTCTCCTTTCTCTTTCTCTCTTTTATCTCTGTGTATAAACACACACACACACACACACAGTCTGTTGACGAACAATGACAATAATCTAAATAAATTGCCGGTACAGCCTAGACTATATACTGGTGAAGCATATGCTTGGACGAACAACCATAACAATTACACAAGTTAACCTGCTCAGCCCAGCTAAATTTCTCAGTAGCAACTGACACTTACATTGTATAATTGGTTTCTCTAGAAAAATTTTTGTATGTTTTATATTATGCATAGTCTACCTGCAGATAGTTTGTGACCCATATGTGTGCCTGGTACCTGTGGAGACAGAAGAGGGTGTTGGATCCCCTAGGACTGGAATTACAGTTGTGAGCCTCCATGTGGGTGCTGGGAATCAAATCTGAGGAGTGTTGTGAGGAGGGCCTGCTTGTTCATCCCAGCCGCCTGGCTAGCTTAGCCCCGAAATAACCATGTAGAAATTGTATTAATTAAATCACTGCTTGGCCCATTAGCTCTAACTTCTTATTGGCTAACTCTTACATATTAATTTAACCCACCTTCATTAATCTGTGTATCACCATGAGGTCATGGCCTACCAGCAAAGTCTCAGCACATCTATCTCTGGCAGCGGGTCCATGGCATCTCTCTGACTCCACCCTTCTTTCTCCCAGCATTCAGTTCTATCTTCCCTGCCTACCTAAGTTCTGCCCTATCAACAGGCCCAAAGCAGTTTCTTTATTGACCAATGAAAGCAACACACAGACAGAAGAACCTCCAACACCAGAGGAGCAGCCAGTGCTCTCATCCCCTGAGCCATCCCTCCAGCACCTTTGTTTTCTTTTTCCTTCTTTCTTTCTTTCTTTCTTTCTTTCTTTCTTTCTTTCTTTCTTTCTTTCTTTCTTTCTTTCTTTCTTTCTTTCTTTCTTATTTCATGTCCATTGGTGTTTTGCCTGCATGTGCGTCTGTGTAAGGGTGTCAGATCCCCTGGAACTGGAGTTACAGAAAGTGGTAAACTGCCACGTTAGTGCTCAGAATTGAACCCAGGTCCTTTGGAAGAGCGATCAGTGCTCTTACCCACTGAGCCATCTCTCCAGCCCCCTTTATTCATTTATTATTTTTTTATGATAACCACTTTGAAAGGGGTAAGATATAGTCTCAGTCTGGTTTTATTTCCCTGTCCTGATGAAGGATGTTCAACATTTTTTTCCTAAGTGTACCGGCCATTTGTGCACGGTTCACTTGCCCATTTATTGACTGATTATTTTTTTCTTCGTGCCTGTTTTTTTCTCTTTATGTTTAGATATTAGCCCCATCATTTGCATGTCTAGATCTCTCTCTCTCACTTTGTAGGTTGTGTCTTGCTCTGGTGATTGTTTCCCTCACTGCACTGAAGCTTTCCAAGCTTCACGTAATTCCACTTGTCGGTTCTTACTTTATTTCCTATCCTTTGAAGTCCTTTACAGAAAGAGAGTCCTCTGCCCAGGGCTGAGGATGTGGCTAGAGGTGGCTCAGCAGTTAACAGTACTTACGCTCTGGCAGAGGACCAGTATCATCTGCTTGCATTGTTTATAACTCCAGCCCCAGGGGATTTGACGCCCTCTTGTGGCCTCTTTGGGAGCCTACACACATGTGGTACACAGACCACTCAGGCATACACACAATAAAATAAAAACAAACTGCAAAAATAAAATAAAGTAAAAGCAACAGAATATAAAACCAACTACAAACAAACAACTAGATGTGGTGCTATAAGCCTGTGACTCCTGGCACTCCACGGATGGAGGCAGGGGCATCAGAAGCTCAAGGTGGTCCTTGCTACACTGCAGAAGACCCTGTTTCCAAAGAAAAAGAAAAAGATTTTGCCTATGCCTGTCTCTTAAACTATATCTGTGTTTTTTCTTGCAGTTTCAAAGTTCTAGTTTTTTGTTTTGTTTTGTTTGTTTTTCGAGACAGGGTTTCTCTGTATAACAGTTCTGGAACTCACTTTGCAGACCAAGCTGGCCTGGAACTCATTGATATCGCCTGCCTCTGTCTCCCAAGTGCTGGGATTAAAGATGTGCACAGCCATCACCTGGCACAAAGTTCCAGGGTTTTTTTGTTTTGTTTTTTGAAACAGGGTTTCACTGTGTAACAGCCCTGGCTGTCCTGGAACTAGCTCTCATAGACCAGGCTGGCCTCAAACTCACAGAGATCTGCTTGTCTCTGCCTCCAGGTGTGTGCCACCACCACCTGGCAAAGTTCCAGATTTTATTTTAAGGTCTATCACTCATTTGATATATCTTTGTGCAAGGTGAGGAAGAATCTAGAACTTTTAGCAACTTTCATGTGGCCCTTAGTGATTTCATTATCGTGACTCTGAAGCAGCCCATGCTCTTTCCTGCCCTGCACTGAATGTGTCCTTTAGACATTTTTGACACTGACCCTTTATGGTTATTGTGTATCTGATGATTTATGTCAGTTTGGGCTCTGTCTTTCTTTTTTTCTTAAAAAAAAAAACAGAGTTTTCATTTTGTTTGCTTGTTTAATTATTTATACCTGCTTGTGATGGCATAAACCTTTAATCCCAGCACTCAGGAGGCAGAGGCAGGCAGACTTCTGTGAGTCTGAGGCCAGCCTGTCTACCTAGTGAGTTCCAGGCCAGTCAGAGCTACACAAGAGATCCTACATCAAAAAAGAAACCAACCCAAGGGTCAGATATGGTGCTACAGGTCTGTAATTCCACCACTAGAGATGTTGAGGTAACAGAATCATGAATGTAAGACCAGCCTGAACTACATAGGAAGATCCTGTCTCAAATCAATTGTACACACATACACACAAACACAAAGGAAGAAACAAAGGGGGCAGGATATGACTTAGTGAGTAAAGACTCCTGATGACCTGAGCTTAATATCTAAGATACATATTGTAGAAGGAAAGAACTGACTCCTGCAAGTTGTCCCCTGACCTCTACAGGTCACACACACACACGAATGCACAAAATAAAATCTAATTAAAAAATAGAAAAAAGAGCTAGAGAGATGGTTCAGAGGTTAAGAGCACTGACTGCTCTTCCAGAGGTCCTGAGTTCAATTCCCAGCAACCACATGGTGGCTCACAGCCATCTGTAATGAGATCTGGCGCCCTCTCTGGCGGGCAGGTGTACATGCAGAGCACTCATATATGTAAAAATAATTTTTTTTAATAGAAAAAAAGAAAAAACAAGCATGGATATACATATATCAAAACATCTCATTGTGCCCCCCCAAATGTGTTCCATATTTCTGTGCTGATTTAAAAAACAAAAAAACTACACCCCAGTTTTCGAATGAGCTCTAGTAGCACAGGCCTACTGAGGTTGCAGCACTCAGAGGGTAGAGGATTGGCACAGGCTTTTAATCCCAGGACTCAGGGGGCAGAGGCAGATGGATCCTTTGAGTTTGAGGCCAGCTTGGTCTACAGAGCAAGTTCCAGGACAGCCAGAGCTACACAGAGAAACCCTGACTCAAAAATAAAAAAGCAAAAAACAAAACAAAACAAAAAACAAATTCAAGGTCATACTCAGCTACTTGATAATCTCAAGGCCAGCCTGAGCTACCTAAGACCCTTTCTCAAAATGAAGTTTAAAAGAAAGAGGTTGGGGGCTGGAGAGATGGCTCAGCAGTTAAAAGCACTGACTGTTCTTTCAGAGATCCTGAGTTCAGTTCCCAGAAACCACATGGTGGCTCACAACCATCTGTAATGAGATCTGGTGCCCTCTTCTGGGGTGCAGGTGTACATGCAGGCAGAGCACTGTACACATAATAAATAAATCTTTAAAAAAAAATAAAAGAAAGAAAGAGGTTGAACTGGGCAGTGGTGGCGCACACCTTTAATCCCAGCACTCGGGAGGCAGAGGCAGGCGGATCTCTGTGAGTTTGAGACCAACCCGGTCTACAAGAGCTAGTTCCAGGACAGGCTCCAAAGCCACAGAGAAACCCTGTCTCGAAAAACAATCAAAACAAAAAACAAGGGCTGGAGAGATGGCTCAGTGGTAAAGAGCATTGCCTGATCATCTAAAGGTCCTGAGTTCAATTCCCAGCAACCACATGGTGGCTCCCAACCATCTGTAATGAGGTCTGGTGCCCTCTTCTGGCCTGCAGGCTATGTAGGCAGAATACTGTGTATACAATAAATAAATCAATCTTTAAAAACAAACAAACAAACAAAAAACAGAAAGAAAGGAAGAAAGGAAGAAGAAAGAAAGAGGTTGGCAGGCTTGCTCAGCAGACAGAAGTGCTTTTTGTACAGAACTCAACCTGGTTTGACCCCTAGATCCCGTGATGGAAGGCAAAAACAAACCCTGAGAGTGACCTCTGACGTCCACACCTCCTGCTATGACAAATGCACAATAGAAACACAAAAAATAACAATGAAAAAATATAAAGGATTTGTTTTCTGTCCAGGTTAATGGGTAAACCCCAGGAATAATATCCCAACTATTTCCAGTGAAATAACCTAGATTGGGTGTGGAAGGGTTGAACTGTGGGGAAGGGAACATATTTAAGGAGGGTGGACGAAGCATGGCCTTCGTGTGAGGACTGCACAATTCTAGGGTCAGAGTTCCTGCCTGCTATCTGCTGCCTCTTTGGTTCACTAGGCCCCTCGCATGCTATCCAAGGCTGTGTCCATGAGTGGCATCAATTTCCTCTTGGACTGCTCAGATCCAGGTGGTAAGTAAAAGTGGAATTCAAAACACAGTGCCCCAGCAGAGTAGGCTGTTCTGAATCTTGATAACCTGCCTTATATGTAGTTATACTCCCTTGGGGCTCCAAAAATTCCTTCAAGTGAGCGTTCTTATTCAGGACATCAGCACCCCTGAGACTGTCCTGCCTGCGAATGAGGGGGACACAAGGTGCAAGAGGTCTTTCCAGGCTCCCCTATCACTAGAAATGGGAGACAGTTTCTAGAAGTGCATCTTTGTTCAGAAGATGGTATATGTGGGGGCTGGCAAGATGGCTCACTGGGTAAAGGTGCTTGCCACTAAGTCTAACAACTTGAGTTCAATCCCTGGGAAGGAGAAACTTCTGACCTCCACATGCCTGCCCCCCCCCCACTCCACATACTCACAAATAACTGAACAAAGATGGAGTTAAAAGTAAAAGATGGAGTTACGGGCAGCTCCGTGCGGAGCTTCAGCCCTCTCCCTTTACCAGAGGGGACAAAGCCTTCAGTCCAGCTAGTTCTTCACTTCAGCTCCTTCTCAAATTGTTCAGCTGCGCTCTCCTCAGACCCCGCCCTCTGCCCCTGCTCCCCAGTGGCCGCCCTCCGGAATGGCGTCACAGGCACCTGCAGCCTGGGAACCTGACCCAGGCGAAGGGGGTTGGGAAAGCAGCCCTGGGTGCCTTTGTCTGGCTTTTCCTAAACACTTCTTTTCCTTGTGCATTAGCAGGTAACTCGTACGCGTGCTCTTCCACAGACCTCAGCAAGTGGTGAGTTTCGGGGATTCTGAGCCCATCACAGGTCTAGATGTAGGAATGATGGGTGTGGCCATGGATTTTGTAGCCTTAAAATTCTCCACTGTCCCTGCTTCTGAGGAGGCCTTCAAAGAGCCATCTCCCCGAGCGAGAGAAAAGAAGTAGGAGCCAAACCCTAAGGAATCTAACAAATAGCAGAGAGAGAGAGAGAGAGAGAAAGAGAGAGAGAGAGAGAGAGAGAGAGAGAGAGAGAGAGAGAGAGAGATTTGCTTGCTGCTGTCTGTGACACAAAGTAGAGTGGCCATTGTGCTGCTGAGTGGCCTGGCCACTGGGGTGAGCTTTGGATGGCAGACAAGGCTGAAGGAAAAGCAACTCAAGGAGAGCTAGTTGAGGGCTGCAGAATTCCCAGCAGAGTGGCCTGGACTGGAGCTTAGAGATGGAGGTGGATGCTGGACATTTCAAGACCTATGCAAATAAGCATGCAAAATCAGCACCTGTTTATCCGGCTTGTGTGGCCACAGCCTTGTTAGATAGGGCAGCCTTCTCACTCAGTGTGCCTGAAGTGAGCAACACATGGGCCCTTTAAGAACTGGGCTCTGATTTGTGATCCTGAAATTCTCTAGCTGACACAACCTCCTGGCTCCAGTGGGGATTAGCTCATGGGATGGGCTGATGAAATCCCAGGAAATTCAGTTCTTATTGGCTTTAGGCCCAGGGGCTTTTTCCAAACAGCAGAGGGTCTACACAGGGCTCTTGTTCTGAGAGGGGGAAATGCCCCTCAAGGGCCTTCTCTCCAACCACATCTGATGGAGAACAGTTTGAGAGGGACTGGGCCCTCCCATCTCCAGCTGGAGAGGAAGAGGGAGGCTGCCTTTATCTGGGAGGAGTCTGGAAAACTTGAGCATCCTGATCCAGAAGAGCTAGGAGGTGGGAACTGGGGAGTGTGTTTCCAGTCTTCTATCTCAATGGTATGGGTCACCTGTCATCCCTGTGGTCTATTTTCTTTCCCGGTTCCCTCTCCTCACCTTTTCCCTGTCTTTTTGCAGTGGTAACCAGCTGGAAGGGGACTCAGGACCCTGGGCAGGTTCCTCCCTGCGACGGACCTTCAGCTTCCTCTTGGGCATGACAGGCAAGGCCAAGGTAGGAGGCAGTCCGGGAAATAGGAGGCATAGATCTGCTATCCTCCTCACCTCTCTTCCTCCTCCATGCCTCAGCAGGTCACCCCTCCCCAACTTTCCTGATAGAGACTCGGGGCCAGGGCTCTCAGTTTAGGAGAACACATGATGTGCCTTCAAAGCTCTGAGTGTCCCAGTAAATCGGCCTCTCTGTTCCCTCCCCTCCAGCTGAGCAGACAGCTGCTGCAGACAACTGGAAGAGAAATAGGCCAGGAGCTGAGGAATGGCCTAAGGCTCCCTCACTTCAGGCCACCCATAGCTAAGAGGTGGGCAGCAGGAATCTTGCCCATTGGACATAAGAATGATAATTACAGCAACGCCTTTCGCTTCTTCACAGAGTGTTAGAGTTTTCAAAGTGCTTCCACACTCATAATTTTATGGGTGGATACAGCAACTGAAGGAGTTGAAATAAGACCACAGGCAGAGTGGGGGCCAGGGAGGGATGTGATTATGTGGCACATGTGTGGCCATGTGCCTGGGGATGCCAGGAAGCAAAGGTGTCCTGCTCTGTCTTTGTCTTTACCCCTGACTCTGGTGAAGCAGGGAGCTTTGACTACAACCTGTCTGAATTTTCCATTTTTTTCTTTCCTTCTTTTTTCTTTTTTTTCAAGACAGGGTTTTTCTGTGTAGCTTTGGAGCCTGTCCTGGAACTCTCTCTGTAGAACAGGCTGGCCTCGAACTTACATAGATCTACATGTCTCTGCCTCCTGAGTGCTGGGATTAAAGGCGTGCGCCACCACTGCCTGGCTCCATTTTCTTTCTTTTTAAACTTCTCGTTGTTTTGAAATAAGGTCTGACTCTGTAGCTCAGAACCCCCTGGAACTCACTATGTAGGCCAGGTAGCCTTAACTGTGACTTTCCTCCCATCTCAGCCTCCAAAATCCTGAGATTCTTGATTTTAGGCATGAGACACCACACATGGCCATTTGTTTATATTTATTTATTTTTGAGACAGGGTTTCATATAGGCCAGGTGGGCTTTAAATTGTATACCCGAAGATGACCTTGAACTCTTGATCCTTCTGTGTCTATCTCAAGAGCTGGGACCCCAAGAATGCACCACACCTAGCTGTGCTGCCTTCCTTCTTTCCCTCCTTCCTTCCTTCCGTCCGTCTGTCCTCCCTTCCTTCCTTCCTTCCTTCCTTCCTTCCTTCCTTCCTTCCTTCCCTTCTCTCCTTCTCCTTTTCCTTCTCTGGCAGTTACTCCCCAGTCCTGCCTACAGCCTGGTTGGCCTTCATTATCCTGCCTCTAGCCTTCTGATTCTGAGCTCCTGGCTTGCAGGCTCCACTTACTGTGGCAACAATAAGTCACTCTCCTTTTCCACTAAGTATGCATGTGCTTTCCAACCTGAGGTGGCCCCTGGTCACTGAGGGGAGCCTGAGGGAGACACCATCCTATTCAGCTGGCAGAACCATGGGTCGCTCCAGTCAGGTTGTTACTACAGTAGTCAAGTGCAAAGCAGGGTTCTTCTGGGGGCCAGACTCTTAAGGGCAGGATTTCCTCAGCTGGGCAGGCAAGCTAGTGATGGAAGCAGATCCGTTGCTAGGACCTTCTTCCCAGAGAAGAAGTTGAAGGTGATGAAGAGGAGACATGAGAAGACATATCACAATCTTTTTTTATATATAATTTATTTATTTTTATTTTATGTATATTGGCATTTTGCCTGCATGTATGTCCGTGTGAGCTGTAACATCTTGGAGTTACAGACAGTTGTTAGCTGCTTTGTGGGTTCTGGGAATTGAACCTGGGTCTTCTAGAAGAGCTGTCAGTGCCCTTAACCACTGAGCCATCTCTCCAGCTCCCGGCATATCACAATCTTAAAATCCCTGGACATGGGGGAGGCAGGCAGGGTCAGGAATCAGATTGCTTAGAAAACGAAGCAAGCAGGAAGCCCTTGGGATCTGAATCCCCTGTTAGGACACAGGCTCTGTCAGGCTGTCACACAAGATTTGCTCGCCCTTGGCCTAGCAGCTTGGTAGGAGATTGAGTAACCTGAAGAAAGGGAACCTGGGTAGAGACTTTGGAGCATGGACAAGAACCAAGAAGAGGCAGCATAGATCAGTGTACTGTTCTGCTTGTTGGCTTGTCTTCACCAGAGTCTTCTCTGTATCTCTTTGAAACCCCATCTCCCTTCTCTACACCCTCCCTGAATGTGTATGCCTACATCATGCTATCCCTTTCTCCCTTGTTCCCAGCTTGGGTACCACTGCTGCCTATTGCTAGGGATGGAGAGGAGGAGGTAGCCTGTTCTCCCCACTTGACTGGCATCCCATGGGTGGCAAAACACTTTTCTAGAGCTTTTTAGGATGGCTGTGGCAGAGACAAGTGGTGGCTACACATTAATCACTATTTCACAGACAAGATAACCTAGAAGCTGAGTCACTTAGGGTCCCTCAGCTTTCTTGAAGTGCAGCACTCATTAAGAAACCTATGACTCTCTCACTAAACCCAAAAGCCTTCCTCCACCAGCTCTTGCTGGGAAGCCACTATGGTCATGTATGCCTTAATCATCCCCAAGTCATGTCTAAGTCCCAAATTAATCAGCAGAAAGGTCGATTTGTGGACTGTGTGTCTCGAGTCTAGACAGCTGGAGGCACTCTAGGCTCCTCCAATGGCCTTCCTTCCTAGCTGGCAATGGGAATGGTACTTTTTTTTTTTTTAGTTAAATGGTTCAACGAGGGCATTGCCTACTTTTAGATTCTGGAAGAGGGTTTCTTTTATATATATATATATAAAAACAATTTCTGAAAGGTTTCACTGGATAGGATCACATGGGGCTGGAATGAAAGGGCATGGAAAAAGGGTGGACCCAGAAGGAAGAACATTCATTGTTCCAGAGGGCGCAGAAACCAGACACTGAGTCAAGCTGAAGACATAAGTCATCAAATACAGGTGGTTTTAAAGGTTTGGTTTTCAGAGCTCAGAACTGGGTAGCAGCAGTGAGAACGGGTGGGATGGGAAAACACAGTAAAAGGCTTGGGAGTCAGACATTCCACGTGGACTTTATATACTGACCAGTCCCTCAAAGAGTCTTGGGGTCAAATCCTAGATTTTTGCTCACTCAGGGTTTCACATACAACACTTTCTGACCTGGGCCTTGGAGAAAAGTGAGGTTCCAGACTAACAGAGGTCTCTGAGACCCCAGTGGTAAAGTCAGGCAGCTAGGAGTCTATTTTTAAAGTTAGTACATTTCTTAGCCATGGCTGGTCACTTAAAAGAGCGCCAGTCTGGAGTCCCAGAGTCAGATGTTCTTGAGGCCGTCCTTAGGCTTCCTGTAGAGGAAGCAGAATTGGCCTGGGAAAGTCCTTTTTGCTTCTAGCTAGTCTGGCCTGGGCATAGCTCTCCCCCACGCCTTTACTATAAAAGGATCTTAGCAGGAGAATGGGTGCAGAAGGTGAGGGAGTTGCTAGGCAGGGGATAGGTCAGAGGAATGAGTGGGCGTGGTTCAGGGGTGAGGAGCCCAACCAGCACAGCCGGTGGTTGAGGCAGAGGAGCCCAAAGTAGAGATGGAGGCTAAAACTGGCACCATGAGAGTGCCGAGTTGGGCTGGAAACCTGCAGCCCAGCATCATTCTGTCTGGATAGGCTACTGAGAAGGCCAGGAAGCTAGTGGCCGTGGGCGGGGCCTCATTCCCTTCCCTCATCTCCATCCCACCACACACCTTTTGGGACTAGATTAGGCAGGACCCTGAAATTTCTACAAAGTTTTGTCCCAGGGTGTTCTGGTTTTTACAGGGCAGTGGGAGACCTTGAAAGTGGAAACGGAGCAGACTGGAGAAAGAATTTCCCCAGTGGCAGGAAACTCAGGTTGACGCAAAAGGTCCAAGGAGATGAAAAGCCACCCACACTCCTTAGCAAGCTCCAGCTACTTCCTGACCAGGGCAGGTTGTGTCGAGTCTTCCAGGTCTTGTTGAATTTGCAGCGGCAGGAACTGGTGTCCAGACACAAGGATGGATTTCCTCAGTTAGCCTCGGGAAAGGTGCAGACTTCTCACTTCACTGCCAAAGTGGTTGGCAGAGGTGGTGCTGGGAATGACGGTG
Organism: Ondatra zibethicus; assembly: GCA_004026605.1. Lineage (NCBI taxonomy): Eukaryota > Metazoa > Chordata > Mammalia > Rodentia > Cricetidae > Ondatra > Ondatra zibethicus. Next base: position 34,913 of record PVIU01008615.1, on the reverse strand, counting down.
GTCAGAGTGTGGTCCCTGAGGTGTGAGAAGCTTGTGGTGGTGGTGGTGAACCCTCTCCTGTGGTCTTTGGAAATGGCTCCTCCTTACTTTTTTTGGGGGGGGGGAGTGAAATTTACTGGTGAAGCTTCTAGTTCCCTTTTGATTTCCTCCTCCCTCTTGTCACACCAGTTCTCAACTGTAAAGGAGATCTGTGTACTCAAGTCTATTTGATAGGCCCTTAAGGCTAGTTCCCCCAGCAGCCGACGAGGTAGGCGACAGAATCCTCCAACCGGAGGGTCTTTAAAGAGTGAAGTTACCCGGAATGGGTGCCAGTGTTTTTCTAGGGAGAGGAGAGCTAAGAGGGGTCGCTGAGGTCAGAGAGTGTCCCTAAGCGCTAAAGGGAAAAGGCAAGAGGACGCCTCGAACCTATCCAAGGACCTTGTCCTCCAGGCCATAGCAACACTAACCCTGGCGTCCCGTCCGGTGCGCGGGTACCCCGCCCTGCCTCCGCTCCGCCTCCCCTCTTCCTGAGCCCGGGTGAGGGAGGAGACTAGGGTTTGAGGAACTGGCGCTGGGTGCCGGGGCTAGGGGACTCAGACTTCCTGTCCCTAAGGCCGACGCGTGCGGCCGGACCCCTCCCCCGCCGGAGCTGGACGCCCGGGTCCGCAGCGTCCGACCGCGGCTCACGCTGGATTATGTCTCGGATCGAATCCCTCACGCGCGCGCGGATCGACCGGAGCAAGGAGCTGGCGACCAAGGTGGGCTGGCTCTGCGACCGAGCGCCCTGCCGACCACGGGCCTCCACCCCGCGCCCCATTTCCCCGCGCCGCCGGCTCTGGGGAGCGGGAGTCAGCGCGCTGCGGCCGGACGGGGTGGGTGGGGCTGTGAGCGCGTGGGGAGGGGGCTGGAGGACCGCGACGTGACCCGCGTCTCCAGCACCCGCGCAGCTTCTGTGCTGGGGTTCTAGGAGAGCGGAGCTGGGTCATCAGTGGTTCGGCGGGACCGAGTGTTTTGGGCTGCTTGGAAGAAAGTTGCTTTGGTAAGGGACCGGGCGGGAAAGGGGGTCGTGCGTGTCGGGCTCCTAGGGGCGACGCTTTTGGGTATCCCTTTCCGCGCCCCAGTTTCGCCCGGTTGCTCGCGGCGGTGCCCCCCAGCGCTGGCTCGGTCGTTTCCCTCTTTGTCCCCACCATCGGTTGGAGGGGGCGGGAGGGGGTGGTTTCCCAGCTCCCTCCCCCACCTTCCCGCCCCTCCAAGACAAAAGTCAGCTCCTCCTCTTCTCGCCGATGGACTTTCCAGCTGTGATTCAGTTCTTGCCTGGGGTGGGAGGGTGGCTGGGGTCAGGACAGCAAGCGACAGCCCTTTTCCCCCGCCAGGCCAGGCCGACTCCCTCAGGTGAAGGGAGCTTGCCTTTGTGTAGCTGGGATGCCTTCCTCCATCCTGAGCGCCGAGGTGTCTGAACCCAGAGTAGTTCCCACCCTTATCTGTTCCATCATCTTACAGGCTCCTGGTCCTCCAGTCGCCTCCCCACTCCCCTCAGCCATATTTTGATTATGGCCTCGGGTTGGGGGCCCTTCACCTGTCATCTGGGGTCTGGGTGTGTAATCCTCAACACACTCTGCTTGACGACCTCTCCGCCGCGCCTTTACAAGTGTCCTTTATTCCTGTCTTTGTATTCAGACCCACTCCCAAATGCCATGACTTTCCTTACCTCAGTCTCCAGGAAGTGGTGAACCAGAGGACTTGTAGACGAATGTGGAGCTGGGAGGGACCTGGTGCTGGCAGATGGGGCCTCCCAGTTCCTCCGGGCACCCATATTATAAGGTTCTCAGAAAGGAAAGGCAGGAACAGTTTTAATCTTAATTCCTGTTCTCACTGGGAGCTCATGGACCCTTCTGCAGCCAGCCAAGCAGATCATTTATTTTCATGCTGGGAAGCCATTCTGGGGATGGAAACCCCTCTCCCTTCCTCCTGGTTCCAGGCTTTAGCGACTTGTCTTAGTGCTAAACGCGAAGCTGGTCTGTAGGTTGGAGAGCCCAGGGGAAGCTTAGTTTGAGGCTTTTCTTTTTTGGGATGGGAGTCTGCTAACCGGAAGGAAAGCTAACAGGACTCTAAGTAGCTCCAGGGTGAGGTGACTGAAGTGTGAACTGTGGGGGTGGCAGACAGGCTCTTATCAACCCCAGGGACAGGACAGGCCCCAGCTCCCAAAGTCTGTTTATTTTTTCAACCGTTTGAGGGAGACCCTGGAGTAGAGCGGGTGTGTGTGGGGGGGTATGGGACCTTTTTGAAAGCACGGAAATTTGGTTCCACCCTAAAAAGGAAAGTCATGGGGGAGCTTGGGGGCCAGGTCTGTAAAACTGTATGAAGACATTCTTGGAGGGCCTTTCTCTAATCCAGACAGACACCTGGCATCTCATGCCCTGTTTTTGTTTTTTTCATATCATGGTAACTGGAAATCCAGAACCTGGTTCTTTATCCTGTGACTAGCCATGGAGGGGGGATTGGGGGATCTGACTGGGACCGGGACCAGTGAATGGTTCTGAGAGGGCAGGGAGACCTTGGGGAGGAGGGAGGTTGTCAGTTTGAGCTGGTCGGAAGGGGAGGGACACCTCCGGAAAGCTGTGGTTACCGAAGTGGGGGAGTTGGTTCTCAGCCAACAAACCCTGGATCTTCCCCCTCCCCCTCCCCAAGCACACCAGCTGTCTCCTTTCTTTTTATACTGTGGTGGGAAGTAGAGGCCCACTGGAAATGAGATTATTTGAGGAGCATGGTCTTCCCTGCTGCCTGTGAGGGAGATGGGTCAGGGCAGAGATCTGTTGCCCTCCCCCGTCTCTTTTTTTCACTCTTAGGACATTTTTACAGAAGGGAAAATTCAAGCTCAACCTGCCCCTTTTCCTTCCGCAGGCACAGGATCTATCCGTGTGCCCTCCGTACTTCCTTTTCCTCCTCATTGTTTCTGTCCTGCTTGTTCTCCAGCCCTCCTTCCTACCTCGTCTAGCCTCAAAGCTGCTCTTTCCATCTTTAGACCCCTCATCTCCTCTCCCCATCTTTCTGAGCCCTAACTGTCTTGGCCCTCAGAACAAAGCAGGGGCCAGAGATCAGAGCTCTAGGGATGGCTTTGGAGGCGGGAGCCCCGTGGGTTTTCCTGAACCCTGTGTGTGACGGGGAGCAGGGAGAGAGGCCGCCTTTGTTCCGGTACCAGAGAGGTGGCTGGCTTTGTGCAGGACCAGGAGGGCAGGGCTGGGGGAGCAGGGAGGGGAGCTAGAATAGTTTGGGAGACTTGAGGAGTTGGGGTTCCTCTGGGAAGCTGGGGTTTGGGGCCACCCAAAAAGATTTTAGGGGTAATGAATGTCCAGGAAAGCACTGAGGGGGAAGAAAAAAGCAAAACTGGGGATAGGGGGATGAAGCCTTAGAGAGGTCACCTAGGGACTGCGAGATGGTTGAAGAGTACCTAGAGAAACACCCAGGGCACCAGAGGAGGTGGAGAAGGGTCTGGTCTCTGTCCCACTGGCACTGGAACTGTGACCTTGAATCAGAGAGAGGACAGATGAGATGTGATTCCCATGTGTTTATGTCCCCTGTGTTTGGGGGTGTGTCTCTCCGTCAGAGATGCACAGGGGTGCTTTTTGAAAATTAGCTCTTCCCATGCTCTGTGGACATAAGCAAGTAGTTCCCATTTTAAAGTTCAGCCTCTGTTTTGATGTAGGATGTAGGTGCTGAGTGGATTTGTCATGGTTTCTGGAAGTGGTAGAGAAATGGCTGAGAGGTGCTGGCTAGACCCTTCTGGGTTTGTTTTCATCTCCTTGGGGAGGTGGGGGTAGGGCTGAAGGCAGCAGCTACCCCCTCCCAACTCAGCTGGCCTGCCCTGTGCCAGGAGGGCAGGGAGTCTGGCACAGCTATTGTTTGCCTGTACAAATGCCCGTCTGTCTGTGTCTGGCCTGACAGGTGTGGCTGGGTGGGGAGCAGGCTGGGATCAAGGGTACCTGGGTCTCAGAGGCTCTAGCCAGATTTTATTGCCTATGGCATAAGTGCCCTTTTTCTGCTTCACCTGTGTGTTGTCCAGTCCCACTGTCCAGTGGTTTACCACCCTTCATGGAGCAGGGGTTTTCTAAGTGCCTTTGTGTGCTCAGTGATGTCTTTTTCTTTTGTTTCTGGCTTAAGCTTTAGTGTCTGTATTTGGCCATCTTCTCTCAGCTTCCAAGCTTGCTTTTCCTCCCCTGGAGTTTCTGAAGGAGCCTGGCCTTCCACAGTCTATCCAAAGCCCCCCTCCTGGACTCACCTCAGGGATCTTCTCTCTCCCAGTCTCAGAGATTTCCCCTTGTGGAATTGAAACCAAGTTTGCGAGTACTGCACCGCCGACCAGCAGCCCTTCCCTTCGCAACCCAGTGACCCTATGTCTCGGCTGTCCAGGGTGGAGCCACAGGCTATTAGTCCCAGCAGACCCCTCCAAGAGCCCTCTGGCTGTAGAGTCTTGAGGAAGAGGCAGCTGCCCCTTGCCGGTTGCCAAATGGGGTGATTGTGAATACCACACAATTCTTCCAGAGGCCTTGGTATGGAGAGGGGAGGACAGTGAGAACTCAGGCCTGGAGAGAGCAGCTCTGACCCGCGGAACTGCAGCCCCGTGGAGCTGGGAGCCTGGGTCTAGGTTTCCCTACTTGTCTTGCTTCATTGTTTTTTTCTTTTTTCAAGACAGGGTTTCTCTGTAGCTTTGGAGCCTGTCCTGGAACTAGCTCTGTAGACCAGGCTGGCCTCGAACTCACAGAGGTCGCCTGCCTCTGCCTCCCGAGTGTGAGCCACTACTGGCTATCATTGTTTTCTTTTAGCCTAGAGCACAGAATGGAGGGAGAGAACTTGTCAGCACTCAGCTCCTTCCCTGCATGGAAGGAGGTGGAAGGAGGTTTCCAGTTGGTGTTCTGACCCCCAGAGGGAACCCTCTTGGTCTCTGTCAGAGGAAGTGGGGTGCTCCAGAGGAAAGACAGGAAGGGAGGCTGAAGTTCTTAAGGTTCTCATAGGCTAGCAAAGGATACCCACAGATGAGGGTCCTGCTGGAGACCCTGTCTTTTCTTCTTTTTGTACCCCCATTTCTGAACATACATTGGGTGCCTGCTGTACTTGAGGCTTTGTGCTCGATATGGGTCTTAAGATGAAGGTTGACCTTAACCCCAGCACTCGGGAGCCAGAGGCAGGCAGACCTCTGTGAGTTCGAGGCCAGCCTGGTCTACAAGAGCTAATTTTCAGGACAGGTTCCAAAGCCACAGAGAAACCCTGTCTCGAAGAACCAAAAAAATAAATAAATAAATAAATAAGACGAAGGTTGGCCTTGAACTCCTGATTCTTCTGCCTCAACCTCTCAGTGCTGAGCTTATTGGTGTATGCCCCAACACCCATCCCTGTTCACGACTATATTCAGTTAACCCAACATGTGGCATTAGTCTGGATAATATCAGTGAGCGGGGAAGGCTTTCCGGATCTGTGGAGAGGAAGCAGGACACACTGAGCTGGCCAGCAGAGGGTTGGGTCCTGCAGAAAGGGGTGTTTGGACTGGGGAATGACAGGTCTTTCTTGCCTCTGTGGTGCTGGGATTGAATCCAATGCTTCATGTCTACCAGACCCTTGAACTTGGAGCAACATTCCTTGCCCTTTTTAGAATTTTCTTTTGAGACAGAGTCTTGCTAAGTTGCCCAGGTTGTCTTTGAACTGTCCATCCTCTTACCTCGACCTTCCAAATAGTTAGACTTCCAGATGTGCACACCACCCACAGCTGTGATAGACCCTTTCCTGGTGGACGCACTGGGGCATGGAGGAGATGAAGGGCTGTTCTGCTTGCTGTGTGTTAAATGAAGAGAGTCCATCTAGCCAGTCCATTTCCCCCCTGGTAAGCACTTCCCTGTCATTCCATTCTCCACAGCTTGAGCCTTGGGGCGGTCTCAGTACAGCCATCTCTGGGACAATAGTGCTAGGCAGTGCCAGGACCGCTTGCTGCTGGGCAGTGCCCGTGCTGGGATGTGCTGCTGCTGTGGCTGCTGCCCGCTGCTTGCCCACTCAGAACAGGGGCCTCTTCAAGAGAGGGTGAGTGTTGGCAGGTGGAAGGCGGGACCAGAGCAGCTGGGGTCTGTATGGGCAGAGGTGCCCAGAAGGGAAAGGGTTACTGGAGCCCTTTTCTGGCCCCAGTCCCTTGTCCCTTCCCACTTCCAGCAGAGCTGTCTAGGCAGGTAGTACAGGGAACCATGAGGAAAGGCCGTGTCTATAAGCACACACTTCTGTTTGGAGTGGCCCTTGCCAACCAGGCATGTTGTTCTGTTTACTGCTGTTCTCATGTTTGCTTGCTTGTCTGTTGGACATGCTTATACTTTCTATAGATCAGTGTCCTTGAGGAGGCTGGGAGGGCAGAGAGGTGGAGAAAGGGAGAGTATATGCCAGTGGGAAGAGCTACTTAGACTTGGCCTTTGAAGTCCCATAAGGTGAATTTGAGGTGACTTTGATCTAGAAACAATCCAGTTAAATAGCTATACTTTCCCACAAGTCGGCTGGAGAATAGGCCAATGGCTCACTTTGCTCGTGATTCAGGCAGGTCGGTGCCACTAAAGAAGAGAAAGCTGAAGAGTCTGAAACTAGAGTCTGAGGGAGGGGTGTCCCTTTGGAGAGGAGGAGTCAGCCTCAGGGAAGAGGAGGGAAGGAGGCCCCATGCATGAGGGGAGAAGTAGTTGCAGGGCTGATAGAAAGAAGGCTGAGGACAAGGAGAGACCAGGGTGGGGCAAGGAAGACAGGCAGGATAAGGAGAGAAGCCTGGCCTGGTGATGCATGCCTGTAAGCCTAGTACTTGGATGGCTGAAGCAGGAGGATTGCCTTTAGTTCAAGGCCAGACAGGCTACACAGTGAGATCCTGGCTCAAAAAACCAGTAGAGTAGCTGGGGGTGGAGGAGGAAGCATGAAGAGGAATGGTAGGAATGACCTCCAGACCACTGGGCTCTGCTACCTCAGGTCACCCTAATTGAGGACAGAAGGATCTTGGTCCAGGACACCTCAAGACCTAGGGCACTGTGGTCCATTGCTCTCTGGCCCCTGCACTGTTGACTCAGCACCTCCACACTTCCCCTTTCCTCCATCCTCCCCCACTCCGACTGCCCGTGCGGTCAGTGGTGTGGCAGGCCCAGGCTGGCATCCTCCCCCACTCCGACTGCCCGTGTGGTCAGTGGTGTGGCAGGCCCAGGCTGGGTGTTTTCGTCACTGACTTATGATTCTCTGTCTTAGGGTCGCCGCCAGTGTCCTCAGTTCTGTTTCAGCTGCCTGCATGGTTTTGTCCTTGTCCTCTAACATCTTTAATTAAATTGATTAACTAATTAATTTTGATGTTGGTTCTCACTGTAAAGCCCCGACTAGCTTGGAATTTCCTATGTATGCCAGGGTGGTCTCAAACTCAGAAATCTGCCTGCCTCTCCTCCTGAGTGCTGGGATTAAAGCCATGCCCCAGTATACCAGCTGTCTTGCCCTTTCTACTTTACTGGGTACATGCATGGTTGGGATGTGGGTGTCAGTTCAGTTCTTCCACCATGTGGGTCATCAAGTTTGGCAGCAGTGCCTTTTCTTGCTCTTCTAACCTCTTTGTTTGTTTGTTTGTTTTGGTGGTGGTGTTTTGAGATTGGGCCTCACATCATCCATATCACTAGATAGCTAAAGACGTCCATACTCCCAAGTTTCCCGCCTCCACTTCATAAGTGCTCTGTGTGTGTTTGTATTTTGGGTTTTTTTTTTTTTTTTGAGACAGTTGTCTATAGCCCAGGCTCCCTACAGTATTCCTGTCTTAGTCTCCCAAGTGCAGGAATTCATAGGCATGAACTACCACAGCCAGTATTGTCTTTTGTGGCTCTTGGAAAAGTCAGGTGCTTGGGGAGTAGCAGAAAGGAAGTTAAGTACTTTTGCAGAAGCTGGATGGAGTGGGAGAAAACTTAAAGGCAAAGGTCCTCAGGGACAAATGGGACACTACAATGCCTTAATCTCAGCACTGAGCAGGGGAGGCCGGAAAATCCAAAGTTCAAGGGTATCTGGGCTACTTGAGCAACCCTACACACACACACACACACACACACACACACACACACACACACACTCACACACACACACACACACACACAGAGGTGACCAAAGGCGGATCTTTTGGGCTTTGACTGATTGAGTATAAATAGAAGAGTTAGAGGTTTGGGGTCCTGACCTCTGGGTTGGGTGGCTGAAGACGCATTCTGTCCCCCCAGCCAATCTAATAAGGGAATCTCCTGCATTCCCACCCCTGTTTCCTCATGACTGCTTTGAAGACAGCAGCTCCAACACCCGTTGTCATGGTTATGAGAGGAGCTAACTCCCATAGATTGGAAAGCGCTGGTGAGCTGGCACCCTCTGCTTCGCTGGTCCTCCCCTCCTCTCTGCGCATCTTCCCCCAGCAGCCGGGGGCGAGCAGAGCTGAGCCCGGGAGGTGGAGTGAGGACGCAGAGATCTAGCGCTAGGAAGATGAGTGGCAACAGGAGGCAGCCCAGTCGCCGGGGTCAGGTAGGCCAGAGGCCTAGGAACCTTAGGGACTGACTGACCTCCCTGTGCTTTGGCGACTGGTGCCATCCACCCTCTCTAGGCAGGCATTTCCTCCGTGGCCCTGCTTTCAGCCTGTCTCTGGACGCCAAGTCCAGAGGACGCTTCTCCTGGCCTCACTTCTATCTTTCGACCTTTCCGCAGACCCGGGAAAAGGAGAAGATGAAGGAAGCCAAGGATGCTCGCTATACCAATGGCCACCTCTTTACCACCATCTCAGTCTCGGGCATGACTATGTGCTACGCCTGTAACAAGAGCATCACAGCCAAGGAAGCGCTCATCTGTCCAAGTAAGTTGTTGGTCCCCGCAGGTCACTCAGACTGCGTCATCATCAACCCTAGCCCTTCCATCTGTCCTTTCCAGCCTGGATCCTTAAAAGGGGCTCTACTTTCTGGGCCCCACCTGGGCTCAAGTCCCATGTCCAGGTGCTTGGTCCCTCCCTTGCTGCCCTTCCTCACACTGGGTAGTGGCTGTTGGAATGTGGTATAGTCCGGTCTCTTGGGTGTGGGTTGGCAGAGTCTGGGATGACTCTCCTTCCAGCTGTCACTTTCTGGGTATCCCCCTTGCCCTCTGAACAGCTGTTGACAGTTAGGGGAACTGCCTGGAAAAGGAGCAGGAATGTGTGTTTGAACCGGGGTGGGAGAGGAGCTAGGGTGGGAGGGAAGCTGCCAGCCTTGCAGCTGCCTCTGCCCATCTTTCTGGGCTCCGCTGGACGTTTTCGACTTCGGGATCCCCTTGTTGCATGTGGGTGGAATCTGAAGTCTGCTGATTCAAGGACAAGATGGAACTAGGCCTTGTCTATTTCTTTAACCCTGATAAAGAAATGCAACAGAGACCTGGGTGATGGAGGGAGGATTCAAAATTCCTAATCATGTGCGTATCCAACCTTCATCCTGTCCCAAGGTGGCTCTGTACTGAAGGAACATAAAGAGGAATTGCTGACTCCTTAGGACAGCAGGGCAGAGGGCTCCCTCCAGCTCTGCCCTGCCCCCCAGCCCCATGCCTCCTTCTGAGTAGAATGGGGGTGCTGTGGCCTGACTCTGACTCCCTTTATGACTTTGGGAAGGAACCTCGGGAAGAACTAATGGGGCCTGCCTCCCTACTTCTTTACCACTTGATTTAGACCTAAAAGGATGAGGAGGGACCCCAATCTAGATCCCTCTGGAGACCTGACAAAATACTCAATCCGGAAGCTTGTTGCCAGGGGAACAGGAGAGGTGGGTAGCACTATTTTGAGAGCAGGTGGAAAGCGGAGGTTTGATCCAGAGACACTAGGTGTTGGGGGTAGGAGAAGGGAGCTCCAAGGGTAGGCACCGCCACAGCCCTGCTTCCGTCCTCCCTTCTGCCCCACCCTATGAGCCTTGTATTTGTGGAAGTGAGCATGGTGCTGGGCATTGTCTGCACGAGGTAGCAGTTTCCTGTGGTGTTTGGGGGGCTGTAGGGTAAGCTGAAGGCAGTCAGGAAGGAGACAGTCCATGGTCTTAAACCTAGGCTCTGCTCTTCCTTTTTCCTTTCCTACTTCATGGAGAGGTGGGTGGGGGATGGGTGGAAGCAGATGGAGTGTGGGAGCTGTAGTTTGCCTTAGTGGAGGAACAGAACTTCCCAGGCCTAGAGGGGAGAAGCAGCCTGGATGGAGTTAGTGCAGAAGACTGCCCCGCTGGGGAAGGGAAGGACCACTGGGCCCAGACTCTGCTGGCATGTGTGGGAAAGAGTATGGCTTTTGGCTCTGTGTGCGTGCGTGTGTGTGTGCGCGTGTGTGTGGGGTTTTTTTGTTTGTTTTGTTTTGTTTTGTTTTTTCGAGACAGGGTTTCTCTGTGGCTTTGGAGCCTGTCCTGGAACTAGCTCTTGTAGACCAGGCTGGGCTCGAACTCACAGAGATCCGCCTGCCTCTTCCTCCCGAGTGCTGGGATTAAAGGCGTGCACCACCACCGTCCAGCTGTGTGTTGTTTTTTTGAAACAGGATTTCTCTGTGTAGCCCTGACTGTCCTGAAACTTGCTTTATAGACCAGGCTGGTCTCCAACTCACAGAGATCCGTCTGCCTCTGCCCTTCGAGTGCTGGGATTAAAGGCGTGCGCCACCACCACCAAGAGTACGGGTTTTGGATTAAGGCACACTGAAGTTTAACTCGTAACTCCACCAGCTGGGTGACCTGGGCTAGGGAGCAGTATCCAGACCAAATTCCTCATCTGTGAAGTGAGGTTGTTGAGTGAAGTGATCAGGGAGCTTTCCTCAGGGGCCCAGGGTCCTGGGGCGTCCCGACTCTCTGCCACCATCTGGTCTGGGGAGGCCCCGTGCTCATCTGCCAGCATCATCTCCTTTATGCCTTCAGCTCTTTTCCAACAGCAGAGCTTTCCTCCCAGTCCCTCAGGCCACAGGATGGTTCAGCCTTCTGGGGCATCTGTAGCAGACCCCTCTCACTTCCATTCCTGCTGAAGGATGAGGGAGGCAGGGGAGGGATTGCCATGAGATGCTGGGAAGCTGGGAAGAGTGTCTGCAGAATGTATGGCCTAGGAAGTTGGGTGTTTACATGTGGGTGTGTCCCCTCCTGTGCCACCCAGCCCTCCCTTCACCCTCTCTACCCCACCCTCCCAGCCTGCAATGTGACTATCCACAACCGCTGTAAAGACACCCTGGCCAACTGTACCAAAGTCAAGCAGAAGGTGAGAGGGCAGGGTGGGCTGAGGGTTGGGGGAGAGGGCAGGGATCGCAGTATCTGTCTGTTTTTCTATTCATTGCCACCCCTATGTCCCTGTCCTTGCCATGGGGCAGCCCAGACCTGCCCCCTTAGGCCACAGCCTACTGTAAACTTAGCCCTGCCTAACTGCAGTGTTAGGGTTCCCAAGAGGGCAGGGCAGCCGCTAGGCCCTGGCTTGTCCTAGGTGTGGGGGATCTTTGGGTGACAGCTATTCTTGGTGTCTCTCTTTTGCTCTGTGCCACAGCAACAGAAAGCTGCTCTGCTGAAGAACAATACTGCCTTGCAGTCTGTTTCTCTTCGAAGTAAGAGTGAGTAATTGAGCCCCAGGACCACCAAGCTCCTGAGCCCATGATCTCTGCTGCCCCCATGAGGTCATACCCGGGAACAGACAGCTCATTTAAAATGGAGGTGTCTTGGGGAATGGCATAGGGATGGTCCTTAATCTTGGGGTTACTGTCAAGACAAGCAAGTCCAAATAGGGTTGAGGGACAAGGATGACTGGGTACTTGAGCCTTGCAACATCCTTTTATGATTGTCATTTATCTATATTTCATTTGGGAATTGTCTGTGACAACTGTCACATGTCAGATCAGAAGAAGCATAGTGCCCGAGTTCCTTCTCACCAGCTTGGGTCACTCCAGACCGGTCTCACCTCTCTGGCCTTCGCGTTGCTCACAGGCTTCTCTGGGGTTGAAGAACAAATAAGAACAGGTTCTTAATTCACGCTGAAGAGTTGTGCAGTGGACAGTGGCATTCTCTTGATTGGTTTGCCAACCTTCTCTGACTGTAAGGAGCAGAAGACAGGCCGGACAGTTCACCTTAGTTCTACTTGGAGGAGCCTGGGAGACCAAAGGGCTGAGGAATTCAGTTTTTTCCTGTTTGCCCTTCTTCCTTACAGCAACCACCAGAGAGCGACCAACCTCCGCCATCTACCCTTCTGATAGCTTTCGGCAGTCCCTCCTAGGTTCACGGCGTGGCCGCTCCTCCTTGTCTTTGGCCAAGAGTGTTTCCACCACCAACATTGCTGGGTGAGCTTCTGTTTGGGGAAGAGGGATCCCAGCAGGAGAGCACCACTTCTTTCCATGAATTCAGAACTGTAGACAGATATGTGAAAGATAAATTCAAACACAGAGTGGCTGTCCTTAGGGGCCCAGCCTGGGAAGGGACCTCCTGCCCGAGTGGGGTGATGTAGATGCCTCCACTTCCTTCAGACATTTCAATGATGAGTCTCCCCTGGGGCTGCGTCGGATCCTCTCCCAGTCCACAGACTCCCTCAACATGCGGAACCGAACCCTGTCTGTGGAATCCCTTATTGATGAAGGTGAGCAGCCCCACCGTGGAGGAGAGGCATGTTGGCTTGGCTGGTGTGAGAAGCCTGGGAAGGGGAATAAGGGAGAGGATCCAGGGAAGGGCCCAGGTCCCGGAGAGGAGAGTTGCATTCTGAGGTGGCTCCTGCACCGATACCCAGGTGCAGAAGTGATCTACAACGAACTGATGAGTGACTTTGAGATGGATGAGAAGGACTTTGCGGCAGATTCGTGGAGCCTTGCGGTGGACAGCAGCTTCCTGCAGCAGCATAAGAAGGAGGTGATGAAGCAGCAGGATGTCATCTACGGTAAGCCCCGGGACACACAAGCTTCCCTTTTTCTACCAGACCCTGCTTGACTGCATCTGCCCTCTGCTACCCACCTGTCAGGACACCTTCTTCTGTCCTTGGCCACCATGCTTCTTGGTGCTGTTGGGTTGTTTGTTTGTTTGTTTGTTTTTAATCTTAGTTTTCTTAGAGAAGAGTCTCGGAGTGTAGGCCAGCCTGGTCTCAAACTCTCAGTCCTCCTGCCTCAGCCTCCTGAGTTCTGGGATTACAGGCATGTGCCACCACACCCAGCTCCCAAGATCCTGCCTAGATCTCATCTTCACTCTGCCTCTTCCATACCCAGTGCTGTGCTGGGAACTGGGAAACCTTCACACTTGGCACACATGATTCTTGCCCTCAAATCGTTCCCAGCTTGAGATGACAAGGCATAGAGATAAAAACAAACTCGAAAATGATCGAAGATGACAGTGATGCAAGAGTTAACTCAGAAAAGACCCTAGGGCATCATGAATTGTGTCTCGTAGAGCTGATCCAGACAGAGCTGCACCATGTGAGAACATTGAAGATCATGACGCGCCTCTTTCGCACTGGGATGCTGGAAGAGTTGCAGCTGGAGCCTGGAGTAGTCCAGGGCCTGTTCCCCTGCGTGGATGAGCTTAGTGACATTCATACGCGCTTCCTCAGTCAGCTGTTGGAACGCCGGCGTCAGGCCCTGTGTCCAGGCAGCACCCGGAACTTTGTCATCCATCGTTTGGGTGACTTGCTCATCAGCCAGGTAGGGAAAGGCAGGGCTCCTAGGTGATGTCTGTGGAAGGAGTTAGGACAGAAGTGAGCATTTCTTGTTTTGAGACAAGGTCTTGTGTAGCTCTGGCTGTCTGGCAACTCATAGACCAGGCTGGCCTGCAGCTCACAGACATCCATCTGCCTCTGCTTCCCAAGTGCTGAGTTAAAGATGCACACTAGTGTACAGGGTTTTTTCATTAAGAAAAATTATATGCGTGAGCGTGTGGTGGTCAGTGGACCATTCTGGGAGTCGGTTCCTTCCCACCATGTTGTTGGCCAAAGAGTGAGCAATTCTTACCTCCAACCAAACTCTGGTAGCAGGAAGAGAAGCTGAGGAGAACTGGAGAGGAGGAAGCTGACTGTCAGGAGGCCCGAGGTGTGCTGACCTGGTCTTGCTGTCCTGACTTCTAGTTCTCAGGTTCCAGCGCAGAGCAAATGCGCAAGACCTACTCAGAGTTCTGCAGCCGCCACACTAAGGCCTTAAAGCTCTATAAGGAGCTGTATGCTCGAGACAAACGCTTCCAGCAGTTCATCCGGGTAAGCAAGCATCTCCAAGCCCGGCTCAGCCTTCTTATGGCCCCCAGGGTAGCATATGCCCTCTGTGCATGCATAAAGGGAGGCACTTGAACATCCTTGTGGAGCCTTGTGTGTTCTTAGATCTCTTTGGGTTTCTTTGTTTTGTTTTCCAGGGGGAGGGGTGTTTCGAGAAAGGGTTTCTCTGTGTAGCTTTGGTGCCTGTACTGGAACTCACGCTGTAGACCTCGAATTCACAGAGATCCGCCTGCCTCTTCCTCCTGAGTGCTGGGATTAAAGGCATGAGCCACCACTGCCCGGCCTCTTTGCTTTTTTGTTTGTTTGTTTTGTTTTGTTTTTGTTTTTTTGAGACAGGGACTCATTATATAAGCCCTGGCCGTCGTGGAACTCTCTATGTTAAACACAGTGGCCTCGAGCTCACAGAGATCCACCTGTCTCTGCCTTCCATGCACCATAACCAGACCTTGTCAGCTGCCACTCCTCACTGGGCAAGATGACACTGGACTCATTTTCATATCCTATTGATTTGTTCATCACCACAGACCTGTGACATTCTCTTCCCCATTTCCCAGAAGCCTTCTACCCAGGCCAACATGGGGCAGATGCCAGGATGGGCCAGCTCCAGAGCTTGGGCTCCCAGTCTTTCTGTCCCCTTAGTCTTTCATCTTCCCTTACAGAAAGTGACCCGCTCAGCTGTGTTGAAGCGACATGGGGTTCAGGAGTGCATTCTGTTGGTGACTCAGCGGATCACCAAATATCCAGTGCTCATCAACCGGATCCTGCAGCATTCTCACGGTGAGGAAGAGCATGGCGGTCAGGGCCTCCCTGGGGAAGGGTGGGGAGCTCTGAGCAGTCTCAGGTGGATTTGGGTTGGGATGGCGCCAGTTAAACCTCTCGTGCTGGACATCTGGTGGCAACAGGGATTGAGGAAGAGTGCCAAGACCTGACGGCAGCGCTAGGCCTGGTGAAGGAGCTGCTGTCCAATGTGGACCAGGATGTGCACGAACTGGAGAAGGGGGCCCGCCTGCAGGAGATCTACAACCGAATGGACCCTCGTGCTCAGACCCCTGTGCCTGGCAAGGGCCCCTTTGGCCGAGAGGAACTTCTGCGGCGTAAACTTATCCACGATGGCTGTCTGCTCTGGAAGACAGCTGCAGGTCGCTTCAAAGGTCAGTGGCCCCACTGGCAGACCTGAGACGTCATAGTTAGATTATCTGAACGGGATTTGAAGCTACCCTGCGGGACTGTTTTTACAGCCTTTCACCAAGGGTGAGATTCGGGAGGGAAAGAGGTAACCTATGGTTGCAGAAGTCTAAACTCTGCATTTGACAGTATGGGCCAACAGGGACGTCTTTATCAGAATGCATTCATTTCTGTGGTCTGTGAGTGGCCAGTGAACTACCTGTCCTAACCAAAGGGACATAGAGACGCAGATCAGAAGGAGATTCCTCCAGCCACAATCCCTACTGCTAGGACAACAGAGATACATCTGGGGTACTCAAAGTGGGGATTGAACCCTGAAGGTCAGGGAGGTTGGAAAGAGAGAACCAACTACAGGACTGGGTGGGGCATTGGGCACTCTTCCACAGGCTCCCTTATTAGAATTTATCTGCACTGATAAAGTCCTTGCACCTAAATCAGGACAAGAAAATAGCACCTCTAAACTTTGGTTTTAGAGGGCAAGGATGGGGGGGGATACCCGAAGCCATAACCCTTACGAAATTCCAGCTGTGCTCCTAGGATACTGTCAGTCTTTAGCAGGCTTCTTCCTCCATCCATTTCTCTCCTTCCCATCCCTCCCACGCAGCAGCTAAGAATATAAAGCATTGAGGGTTAAAAATAGCAAGGCTGGAGAGCTCTATTTCTGAGGGATTAGCAAAAGCCCTCCCCTTCTGTGTCCACAGTTTAGTAAAATCCCCACAGGCCAAGGGTGGCTGTGTGTTCTTGACTGTGGCATTCAGGTCTTTATAGAATTGGTCTTTGGTTCCTCCCTTTCTGGGAGTGCAGGACCCATAGGATCTGAGAGCCTGGAAGTGAAGCAGGGCTTGCTGGGGTTGGAGATGGGATTAGTCCAGGGTGGTGGGATGGCCTTTCAGTGCCGCTTTCCTGGAAACTAACTTTGTCCTTCTTCTGTGCAAAAGTAAGAAGCAGAACTGTGTCAGTTCATTAGAATACCTAAAAAGGGGGCCTTGGGAGATGACTCAGTGGTTAAGAGCACTGGCTGCTCTTCCAGAGGACCCGGGTTCAATTCCCTACACCCACACGGCAGCTCACAGCTGTCTATAACTCGAGTTCCAGGGAATCCGACACCTTCAAAGAGACACGCATGCATGCAGGCAAAAACACCAGTGTGCACACCTTTAATACTAGCACTTGGGAGGCAGATGCAGGTGGATCTCTGTGAGTTAGGGACCAGCCTGGTCTACAAAGTGAGTTCCAGGACAGCTGGGGATACACAGAGAAACCTTGTCTCAAAAAACAGCAATAAGCTGGGCGTTGGTGGAGTACACTTTTAATTCCAGCACTTGCCTTTAATTCCAGCGCTTGGGAGGCAGAGGCGGGTAGATCTCTGTGAATTCAAGGCCAGCCTGGTCTACAGAGTGAGTGCCAGGACAGACACCGAAGCTACAGAGAAACCCTTGAAAAATCTTTTTTTTTTTTTGTTTTGTTTTTGTTTTTGTTTTTTTGAGACAGGGTTTCTCTGTAGCTTTGGAGCCTATCCTGGAACTAGCTTTTGTAGACCGGGCTGGTCTCGAACTCACAGAGATCCGCCTACCTCTTGACTCCCGAGTGCTGGGATTAAAGGTGTGTGCCACCACTGCCCGGCTGAAAAATCTTGAAAAATCAAAAAATATAGATAAATAAATAAATAAAAATACAGAAAGAAAGAAAAGGAAAACAACAGCAACAACAAATATTTCAACAAGCAAGCAAACAAATAAAAAAAATACCTAAAAAGGTTCTGCATTAGTCAGATGCTGGACATGGGAATTAAAGGCTTAGAATACCACCTTTCTTGTTAAGGGAATCCGAACACCATCTGATTATGGAGCTGGTCCTCGGGCAGAAGGCAAACAGTTGCTTTGAGCCTTCAGTGCTGACCATTTCCAACTTTGTATCTTGGCCAGATGTGCTGATGCTGCTGATGACAGATGTGCTAGTGTTTCTCCAGGAAAAGGACCAGAAGTACATCTTTCCTGCCCTGGTGAGCCTTCCTTCTGTTCTCTTATTCATTGCTCTTATCAGACCCAAGAAAGACATATGGAGTAAAATACCTGTTATACCTGTTAATCCTATATAATAAGTAAGAGTAGCTACCAGGTGTTAGTGCTGTGCACAGGCATGCTTGTCCTGTGAGGAAAGCCCATCGTTAGCATTACTTTGTAGAAATGAAGATAAAGCTTAGAAGCCAGATAACAGTGGTACCTGCCTGTAACGACAGCACTCGGGAGTTAGAGGCAGGAGGATCAGGAATTCGAGGTCATCCTCAGCCACATGGTGAGTTCAAGTCTAGCCTAGACTATATGAGAGATCCCAACTCTAATAAATAAATAAACTCTGACATGGAATGGTGGAACACACCTTTAATCCCAACACTTGGTAGGCAGAGGCAGGTAGATTTCTGTGTTCAAGCCTAGCCTGGTCTGCATAGCAAGTTCCAAGCCAGTCAAGGGTTACATAGTGAGGTCCCATCTCAAAAAGCAAAACAACAGGGCTGGAGAGATAGCTCAGTGGTTAGGAGCACTACCTGCTCTTCCAAAGGTCCTGAGTTCAATTCCCAGCAACTACATGGTGGCTCACAACCATCTGTAATGAGGTCTGGCGCCCTCTTCTGGTCTGCAGACATAATACACACAGACAGAATACTGTATACATAATAAATAAATAAATATTTTTTTAAAAAATGCAAAACAACAAAAGCACAGCAGGCAGAAGCCTGGGAAAGCAGAGGCATGAGGGCTGCAACTGTGTAGCTATCCTGGGCTACACAGTGAGTTCAATAACAGTTCAGGTTACATATTGAGCCCCCTGGGGGGGGTGTGTGTGAATATCAAGGGTCTTACATGCACTTCTAAATCTTGGCTGGTACTGATGCCTGTGATCTTGCATATACAGCATTATCTTCAATCCTTTTGATATTCTAGGACTGAGAGCCAAGATATTAAGGGTTAACATTCCTAATCTTAATTCTTCCTTTTCCCTGATAGGACAAGCCTTCAGTGGTATCCTTACAGAATCTGATCGTAAGAGACATTGCCAACCAGGCGAAAGGGATGTTTTTGATCAGTGCTGGCCCACCTGAGATGTACGAGGTGCACACAGCGTCCCGAGATGACCGTAGTACCTGGATCCGTGTCATTCAGCAGAGCGTGCGCGTGTGAGTGTGTGCCTGCTGCCTGTGCGTATATATGGCCTCAGGGTCCCATGGTCTCAGGTCCTAGGCAGAATACTCCTTGGTAACAGAACCCATCATGAGAGACTGGGGTAGAGGTTGGAGGAAGACAAGATGAGCCAAGATAGAAAGATACATGAGCCGGGCGGCGGTGCACACCTTTAATCCTAGCACTCGGGAGGCAGAAGCAGGCGGATCTCTGTGAGTTCGAGGCCAGCCTGGTCTACATAGCCAGCTCCAGAACAGACTCCAAAGCTACACAGAGAAGCCCTGTCTAAAGAAAAAACAGAAAGAAAAATACATGAGGTTATAGCTTATGCTCAGAGAATCCCGCTATCCCTCAAAGTATTCTGCACTGACAAGGGGTTACGTAGCTCTTACGTGGTGACTTCCCTACCAGCTAGTGATAGTGTAACCGCACTAACAGCACTGGCAATAGGAAAAAGGCTCTTATTTGGGTTGTATCATTTTATCTTTATTTTCTAAAATTGAAAGAATAGGATAATTAAAGCATTGATATTAATGAGCTGAGTACGGTTTATCCATAAATTCCACACAGTAGAATCAATTGTGTTAAAGTAATAAATCCTTAGGACGGCCATTGGATTTGAAGTCATCAGCCAAATGTCTAATTGAATGGGGAAAAAGTAGACGCTCAGGCAGAAAATGTTGAAAACAGCTTGGTGTGTAATGAATGTCTACAGCCCCAATACCTGGGAAGCGGAGGCACAAGGATTCAGAATTAAAGGTCGTCTTGGTGCATAAGGATTTCAGGACCCACTTGGGCTGAGGTCTTAAAAGCACAATGGAGTCAGTAACGTAACCCAGCTGCTAGTGTGCTCACCTGGGAGCCCCGGGCTCCGTCCTCAGCGCCACATAAATCAGGACGTGCAGAGGATCAGAAGGATCAGAAGCTGGAAACACAACAAAAAGTTGACTAAATGGGTTCTTAAAGACCGTACTTACAGAATCCCCCCCAAGTTAGAGATTGCGTGTGCCAGGCCCAGAGCAACATCCTCAGCCAGGCTTTTTATATATAACCTTTCCAAGCCTTAGTGCCCGATGGGGGAAGTTGGTGCAGAGCGAAGGGAGCCCTGCCTGTTTGTTATTCTGCAGATGCCCCTCTCGGGAGGACTTCCCTCTGATCGAGACAGAGGATGAGGCCTACCTCCGGAGGATCAAGAGTAAGTTCCCTGCAGGGCGTGGGTCGGTTTACGGCACAGCCATACAAAATACTATGCAGCTCTGGAAAAGATGAGAAAGAGGTTGATGAAGTGGCTCAGAGGTTCAAAAAGTACCGTATCTCTTTTGGAGGACCCAGATTCAGTTCTCAGTACCCGTTTGGTGACTTGTCTGTAACCCTGTTCCGAAGACCTAATGCCTTCTGGCCACCTCGGTCACATGCATTGTGCACATACAATCACACAGGCAAAATCTTTTCTTTTTTTTTTTTATTAGATTTATTTATTTACTGTGTACACAATGTTTTGTCCACATGTATGCCTACATGACAGAAGGGGGCACCAGATCTCATTATGGATGGTTGTGAGCCATCACGTGGTTGCTGGGAATTGAACTCAGGACCTCTGGAAGAGCAGCCATCTTAACCTCTCAGCCATCTCTCCAGTCCAACAGGCAAAATTCTTATACACATAAAAATAAAAATAAATAAATCGTAGGGGAAAAAATGAAAGCTTCATGTGGCCTGATATATATCTAGGATTTAAAACAATGTGAAGTATATGCTACAGCTTTGTAAGATTGGTGCAAATAGATATTTGTGTGTATGTATATGTAAATAAATATATGTGTGTACATATAAATATGTATATGCACATACATGAATAAATGTGTGTGCATACGCATACATAATATGTATGTATATGTGTATATATGAATATACATGCATACATGTGTGTGTGTGTGTAATCTCTATGTCCCAAGGACATCTAATGCCCTCTTCTGGTCTCTGAGGGCACTGCATGTACATGGTTCATAGACATAAACGCAGCAAAACACCTATATGCATAAAAATAGATGTTGATGCCAGGCTTGGTGGTGCACACTTTTAACCGCAGCACTCAGGTGAGAGCGTCAGGTGGATCTCTGAGTCTGAGGCTAAATCGAGTTTCAGGGCAACCAGGGCTGTTATATGCACAGAAACTGTCTCAAAAACAACCAAAAAAAAACCAAAAAACCCAACAACCAAAAATGGTTACACAATTTTTTTTTTTTAATGAGAACAGGGTGTGTGGTGTGCACTTGTAACTCCAGCATTTGGAAGGCAGTATTAGGGTCAGGCTGTCTTAATTACATTTATATTGCTGTGGTATAACCCCATGGCCAAGACAACTCAAAGAAGGAAGGACTTTTTTGGGATTGCAGTTCCAGAGGGTACATAATGGTAGGAGCATCAGCTGGCACAGGTGAGAGAGCTGGAGTCTTTTGAAACTCCGAAGCCCGCCCCCAGTGACATACTTCCTCCAGCAAAGTTCCACCTCCTAAGCTTCCCCAGATAGCCACCAACTGGGTACTAAGTATTCAAATTCCTGGTCCTTATGGGGGAACATCTCATTCAAACGGCTGCAAAGAGCGTTCTCAACTATATATGGAGTTTGAGTCCAGCCTTAGCTACACATGAGGCCAGAAGTCAGTCATATAGCTGTGTCTAGCTGCAAGTCACTCTGGGAAGCACATTTGCTGGGTGAGCAGGGAGCCAGGTGACCGAATGAACTTCTGCGTGTGCTCTAAATGAGCATGGAGAGGATGAGATAAACATCCTAAACCCTTTTCGCAGCTTTGGTTTTGTTTGTTTTGAGACAGGGTTTCTCTGTGTAGCCCTGGCTGTCCTGGAACTTGCTCTGTAGACCAGGCTGGCCTCAAACTCACAGAGATCCACCTGCCTCTGCTTCCTGGGTGCTGGGATTCACAGATTTTTATAAACAAAAGTAACAATGATTTATATCACACACAAGGTTTTTGGGAGGTGGGTAGGGGCTCCAAGCCCAAAATTAAGTCCCGCCACTCTGCCCACGCTGACACTGTCCCCTGGGCTGGCCCTTCACAGGCTCTTTGGGTCCTTGGGCCTTTCCTTCCATGCTTACCTATTCCTGTCCACAGTGGAGCTGCAGCAAAAGGACCGGGCGCTGGTGGAGCTGCTCCAGGAGAAGGCGGGACTGTTTGCTGAGATGACCCATTTCCAGGCAGAGGACGATAGTGTCAGTGGGATGCCCCTGCCCGCCCTGCCCAGGGGCCTTTTCCGTTCTGAGTCCCTTGAGTCCCCTCGAGGCGAGCGGCTGTTACGAGATGCCATCCGTGAAGGTGAGGGCTCTCCTTCTGAAGTGTCAAGGCTGTTCATTCAGACCAGGGCCCTCTCAACTCCACAACCCTTAAAGGCCCCTGAGGGTTTGTTCTGGTCCAGTTCCTGGGAAGAGCAGGGAAGAGAGCTGACCTTGCTGTTGGGTGCCCCTCCCTCTGTCCGGCTCTGCTGCCCCTTGACATCTTTGAGGTCCCTTGGGTGCAGCATGGCTGACTGAAACCCCACTACCTCAATGTTGACTCCCTAAATACTTGAAAGGTCACTGTGTGTCGGATGAATCCCACTCGGTATTGTCTCCTGTCCCTGTCTCCTCTTCTTCCCCTTCAGTGGAAGGCCTGAAAGACTTGCTGGTGGGGCCTGGTGCTGATCTGCTTTTGACACCCCGAGAACCAGCTTTACCTTTGGAACCTGATAGTGGCAACACCAGTCCTGGGGTCACTGCTAGTGAGTATGGGGCATGAGAGCAAGGTGGGAGTGGCTAGAGAAGGGCGAGGGGTTACAGGTCCCTAAGGAAGTAAGTGTACTCTCTTCTTTCTCTCTTCTGCAACAGATGGAGAGGCCAGAACTTTCAATGGCTCCATTGAGCTCTGTAGAGCAGACTCAGATTCCAGCCAAAAGGTGGGTTCTCACGAGAGTCAGGGAGTGGCTGGAGGAAGGGCACAGCTGGCGTGTCCTCTTCAATAGAAAGCTACTGGGGGCGGCCCCTGGGTCTGTCTGCCTGCTGACTCCCCATCCTTGTCCATTTCTGCAGGATCGGAATGGAAATCAGTTGAGGTCACCCCAGGAGGTAAGATGGGAGTTCTGCGGTAGAGGAGATAAAGGGAAAGGAAAACTGGTCCCTAACTGAGAAATTGTCGCCTAGTTTGCTGATTTAGGGGGGCGTCTGGACTTAAAGTATGTCTCTAGGCACTGCTGTTTCCGCGGCCTCTTGACAGCTTCTGCGTGCTCACCCTAAGCTTGAGCACTGGTGCAGCCATCCTTTTTCTGTCCACAGGAGGCGCTACAGCGATTGGTCAATCTCTATGGACTCCTACACGGCCTTCAGGTCAGTGAGCAAGGGCTGGGATGGGGAAGAAGGGGAGGAGCCAGCCCGAGGTGTCCCTGTAGGTGACAGTCGTCCTAACAGGCCTACATACTCCCCCAAGCCAAGCTCTTTGGGTCCCCGGGATTGAGAGACAGGTAGGTGGCTTCTGCAACGCCTTTTGGCCTCATCCCATCCTCAGGCTGCTGTGGCCCAGCAGGACACTTTGATGGAAGCCCGATTCCCTGAGGGTCCTGAGCGATGGGAAAAGCTATCCCGAGCCAACTCTCGGGACGGCGAAGCTGGCCGGGCTGTGGTTGCTCCTGTGGCTCCTGAGAAGCAGGCAACAGAACTGGCCCTGCTGCAGCGGCAACACACCCTGCTTCAGGAAGAGCTGAGGCGCTGTCGGCGGCTGGGTGAAGAGCGGGCAACTGAAGCTGGCAGCCTGGAGGCCCGGCTCCGAGAGAGTGAACAAGCCCGGGCCCTGCTGGAGCGGGAGGCTGAAGAGGCCCGCCGACAGCTGGCAGCCTTGGGCCAGAACGAGCCACTCCCAGCAGAGGCCCCCTGGGCCCGCAGGCCTCTGGACCCTCGGCGCCGCAGCCTTCCAGCAGGCGACGCTCTCTACCTGAGCTTCAACCCCCCTCAGGTGAGGCTGCCTGGAGTGGTGGAGTGAATCTCACGGACATCAGAACCTGCAGGACACTTAGCTGTTGGGCATAATCTCCAAGTAACAACACAACGGACTTGAACGACAATACTAATAGGGCTGTGGGAAAGTCTCAGTTGGTAAAACGCTTGCCTTGTAAACGCGAGAATCTGAGCTCGATCCTTCAGGACCTTCCTTTGTTCGAAGCCTGATGGTACCTTGCTCACAATCCCAGTGACGGGGAGGCAGAGATAGGCTCATCCTCCTGGCTCTCTGGCTAACTAACCTCATCTCTCTGATGAGCTCCAAGCCAATAGTAGGCCTGTCTCATCAAACAAGATGAATGACTCTTAAGGAAAAACCCCTGAGGTAGACCTATGGCTTCCTCCTATACACAAGTGCACACACATACAGACAAAAATCATACTAGTTAAACTGAAAAGAAATTCAAGGCAAGTTCAGTGGTAGAGGCCTATGCAAATCTCCAGCACCTCAACAAGGGAGTCTACTCTGTTCTCCCCAGATTCCTCCTAGTAGTCTCTGTGGGGCCCTGCGGGCATTGTTACACCTGGAGTCCTTGCATGTGAAGCGTGAGGCTGGAGAACCAACTGGGCCCAGCAGATCTAGAGATGAGCGTTGAAGGCAAACAATATGGTTGCCTCTCTGAGAGGAGAGCCAGTTGGTGGTCAATCTACTGATTGGGGGGTCACTGGTGAACCTCAAGAGATGTGTGCTGGGATCCTGGAGGGCTCGCTGCCCTCGCCCACCAGTGCCGGCCTGCGCTCTTCGTTCTGCTCCATCTCCTGTGCTTTTGTTTTCCATAGCCCAGCAGAGGCCATGACCGCCTGGATTTGGCTGTGACTGTCCGTTCCCTCCCCCGACCCTTTGAAGACCGAGAGAGGCAGGAGCTTGGTAGCCCTGAGGAGCGGCTGCAGGACAGCAGTGACGCCGACACAGGCAGTGAGGAGGAAGGCAGTAGCCGCTTATCTCCGCCCCACAGTCCTCGAGGTGAGACCCTGCTGGGGTTTGGGGTCTGGGACTGTGGCTCCTGAGGTCCAGTTATTCCGAGGCTTACAGGGAAGGCTTCCTGCTCTGTGATGACAAACGGGTGGTGGAGCTCTTTTTCTGTTGTTTTTCTTGTTTGTTTGTTGAGACTGGGTCTCTCTGTGTAACCCTGGCTTTTCTGGAACTCCCTCCAGAGAG
Source organism: Ondatra zibethicus (assembly GCA_004026605.1). Classification (NCBI taxonomy): domain Eukaryota; kingdom Metazoa; phylum Chordata; class Mammalia; order Rodentia; family Cricetidae; genus Ondatra; species Ondatra zibethicus. Next base: position 10,171 of record PVIU01008615.1, on the reverse strand, counting down.
GCTGACCTCAAATTTAGAGATCCACCTGCCTCTGCCTCCCAAGTACTGGGACCAAAGGTGTGCGCCACCACCGCCCAGGGTAGTAGAACTCTTGAGAGGCGGTTTTTCTAATTGGTTGGTGGCTCCCAACCTTTACAAGTAGAAATCTATTTTAAAGTAAAACAGTTTAAAGACTGCCACATCCTAATGGAGAGAAAACAGTCAAACCCCTCTCGGGGTTGCATGTTGTAACGGTGACTTTGCTGCCTGTGGGGTCATCCTGCCAAGGTGTCCAGAGACCACAGCCCATGTCTGCATAGGGCCTTTGTGTGAGCATGCGCCACTCCTCACCACCCCTACCCTCTCTGTCGCTCTCCAGACTTCACCCGAATGCAGGACATCCCGGAGGAGACAGAAAGCCGAGATGGGGAGCCTACAGCTTCAGAGAGCTAAGGGGACCCCACCCCCTGCCTGGTGCCCTACTGAAGAACATTAATTAGTAAAGGGGTCAAACCTTGGGGACTCCGTTCTGCCAATAATGAGGGAATATTCGAAAGAACTGCTGATTGTCCCTGCCAGCTCCTGGGATCCTTGGATACCTATGGCCATGTGGGACTGGGGATTTAGAGGCCACAGCCCCCCGGTGGCATCCAGGAGCTACACCACAGATGCCAGTTTTTCATGCCTTCTTCCCTCTACTTAGGAAAAATTATTTATTTATTGTTTATTGGTTATGTGGGGGAGAGTGAGACTTAAAAGACCAGGGACATGGGAACCAAGCCATAGGGGCCAGAGGGCCTTTCCTTTAGCACCACCGGGACACGCTTAGGCTTAGCCACGAGCTGCTGGCTCTGGGCTAACACCCACTGCAGCGACTTTAAGGAGGGCTGTGGGTAGGCCTGTGTCCCTTTCCCCACGCTCCTTAGGCTCCTCCTGCTGGTCTTCCTTCTCTTCATCCTCCATGGAAATCCGGCTCCTTGGGGTTGATGGAGTCGAGGCTAGGGTGGCCATGATATATTGGGGTGGGGGAGGAAAAATCCACAGGGACCAGAATGTTTTGTTTTTGTTTTCTTTTTTTGTACCAAAGCCAACTGCACGTGTATTATATTTTTAAAAGAAGATTGTAGGTACTTCTAGCTCCATGTCTTTGAACTTGAGGAATTGGGGAGACAGTGGCTTCTTTCACCTACAGTCAGGGCTCTCCTATTCGGAATTCTTCCTCAGCCATTTGAAAGAAGCTCTAAGGTGGGTTAGGAAACCTCTACGAACCCTCACCTCATCTCCCACCATGGCAACTGTGGTTGAAACGTAAGCAAGAAAGGGGGATGGTTCAATGCAACCCTAATACCCACCAGCAATAGCCATTTGTCGGCCGATTTAACTGTTAAAAACAAAAACAAAAAAGACAGAGTCAGTAACAACAAAGAAAGAAAGAAAAACTCAAGCAGGGAAGAAAATTAAAGACCTGAAATGCACCAGGTGCTGTCTCTATGGCCCATTCTAAGGATTGTGGTGCCTGCAGCCAGGTAGTGACCACAGTTTCTATAAAGGGGCTGTCACTACCTCACTGAAGTCGCACCCAGGCCTCAGGGGCTGTTGGTGACTGGTGACTGCAATGTTAGAGAACTTGTTTGCATCTCATCTGTATGCTGCACTTGGGTATCAGATCTGGCTCTTATCACCTCTCTAGTTCCGCCCCCCACACCCATGCTCCATTCCCACAGAGTCAGACTCCGGGCTGAGTTCTCAGAGGAGCAGCCCTGCTCTTGCTACCTAGTGGAAAGGCAGTAAGTGGTTTCAGTTCTTGGTTTTGGTTCATCCCACTTCCTGTTTCTAGGCCCTATACTTAGGCCATAGGGCAGGGTCAGTGCATGCTCACCCCCACAGCCTGTGATGCAGGGTGAGAAGAAAGGTCTCAGGACCCCAACTAAAAAGGAGAATTGGAATTGCATGGGCAGCAGGCTTTGAGCCGCCGCCAGTACTCCCCTCCATAAGCCTCTGGCCCTTACGAGACACTTTCTAGCCAATCATGGGATGCTTGGGCCGTAGGAGTTGTTTTATATGTTTATTTATTTACTTTATTATTATTTTTGAGATGAGGTCTTGCAGTGAAGCCCAGGCTGGCCTTGGACTCACATCGATCCTCTTGCCTCAGCCTCCTGAATGTTGGAATCACAGGCGTGAGCCAGTATGCCCAGCCTCTGTTGTTTTTCCTTTACACGATGGGTGCAGAACAGTTGCCAGGCCCAGAAGCCAGTCCTTGCTCCCTCTCCTTTTTCCCTCTGCCTTACAAACAGCAGCATACAGTTTCAAGCATTCTGATGCATCAGTAGCTGCGTTCCAGGTAGCACTAAGCATGCAGGTGTCAAGTAGAGGAGACAGTGGTGAAGTCAGGAGAAAAAGAATACAACTTCCCAGCATTCTGCAGAGGGGCCAAGAGAAAACCTAGGACCTGAAGACTGAGTCCCAGAGTATGAGTTCTGAGAAGCTGGGGTGCTTCTGCTGCCTTCTTAACATAATTCCACCCCATTATCAGCACAGAGCCAGTCCCATCCTATCATCTTCCCGTCCCTAGGCCCTAACCGTGCTTTCTGAACCTGAAGTCTTAATTGTTCCCCCCACTGCTGCCATTTCAAACCCTGTGGCAGTGTGCTCTGGGGGCCAGGGTTCTGCTCCTTACCTAAACCATAATGCTCCCTTGGAGGGGGCTCTAAGCCTGGGTACCCGCTGCCCCCCCGCCCTGCCCCCACCCCCGCTCCATCAGAAGTAGGGCCACACGCAGCTACTTGAGTTGCTCTTGTCAATATTTACCCCCGGGGTTCTGTAAAGCAGATGCCCCCAGAAAGGGCAATATCCGGCCCCAGCCAGGCCATTAGAGGTGCTGTGGGGCAGCCAGAAGAATGCTCAGGGAAGGAAAGATTTCTCACCTTCCTGATGGCTGGCATTTTGGAGCCAGTTTAAACATTATCAAAAAGAGGAAATTAAACATCAAGAGGCTAATTAAATCTCGTTCCCATCCTTTAATATGTCATGAGTTGGGCGACTGGGTGGAACGGGTAGTGGCGCCTGGAGGTACTGTGGCTCCCCCACAGGGTGCTCGCTTTCTGGGATTTTGAGTGACTAGTCATCCCAGAGACTGGTCCTGAAGGGACCTGAAGGGTCCTGGGGTAGGAGGCTCCACCCACCTGTACCTCTCCCTCCTGATGTACAACTTAGGTCATTATCGTTTTAAATGAAGATGGAAACCAGATGAAGAGTGCTCAGAAGACACTCACGAAGGGGCCCTCTGCTCAGAAGACTCGCAAAGGGGCCCTCTGCTCAGAAGATACTTGCAAAGGGGGTTTTTGAAGGACTAACCTTTAGTTAGTGTCTCTCTTAGCAGAGTTTGATGTTGGTTTCATCTTTGGTTGTTCTTTACCTGGGTTTTTGAGACCAAGTATGTCCCTGAAGCTAGAGCTTGCTGATTTGGCTAGAGTGGTCAGTGAGTCTCGGGGATCCTCCTGTCTTCCTCCCTAGCACCATGGTATCCAGTATTTTTTACACCGCGTAAAAGGTAGAGCTTGAACTCAAGTCAGGTACTCTGCACGTTGGCTCCAAGTGCTCCACTCACAGCTATCTTCCTGGATTTGTTTTTGTTATTGTTTCTTGTTTTGTTTTGTTTTTTGTTGTTTGTTTTTGTTTTCCAAGACAGGGTTTCTCTGTAGCTTTTGGAGCCCGTCCTGGACTCATTTGTAGACCTGGCCTTGAACTCACAGAGATCCGCCCGCCTCTGCCTCCAGAGTGCTGGGATTAAAGGCGTGTGCAACCGTGCCCAGCTATTTGTTACCATTTGTAATTTTAGGAAGTGTTAGTGTGTGCGGTGACATACGTGTCAGAGCACATGTATGGAGGTTAGAGAACAACTTTGGTCTCTCAGTTCACCTTTATGTGGATTTGACATTCCAGCCCAGGTTGCCAGGCTTGCCTGCCAAGTATTTTCCCTGCTTTGCTTGCTATCTTGCTGGTCCATAAAAAATTACTTTATTAGGAATGTGCGTCTATGGTGTGCATGTATGGGCATGCATGACCATATCTCTTTTATGAATGTGCATCTATGGTGTGCGTGTATGGGCATGCATGACCATATCTCTTTTATGAATGTGCATCTATGGTGTGCGTGTATGGGCATGCATGACCATATCTTTTTTTTTTTAAAGATTTATTATGTATACAACATTCTGCCTCCATGTATGCTGCAGGCCAGAAGACGGCACCAGACCTCATTATAGATGACTGTGAGCCACCATGTGGTTGCTGGGAATCGAAATCAGGACCTCTGGAAGAGCAGCCAGTGCTCTTAACCACTGAGCCATCTCTCCAGCCCCCTGACCATATCTCTTTTATGAATGGGCGTCTATGGTGTGCGTGTATGGGCATGCATGACCATATCTCTTTTATGAATGTGCGTCTATGGTGTGCGTGTATGAGCATGCATGACCATATCTCTTTTATGCGAGACTTTCATTATACTCCATAGACCAGGACACAAAATAGACAAGACCTCCATGGCTTCCTATACCTATCTGTCAGCTGCTCTATTTCCTCCTTTCCATTTTACATGGAAACTGCAAATAATAGTAACACTGCCTCCTCCTGAACTGTTGAATCCTCAACAGCCTTTTATTTTTGAGATCGTTTCTAGCCCAAGCTGGTTCTGGACTCTATGTAGTTTAGGAATATCTTGAATTGAAGAGATTAGACAAGCACTCCATCAGTCCCAGCTCTAGAAAACAGAGAAAGCTGGGCATGGCAGCACCCCAAGCACTCCCTTACTTGGGAGGGAAGACAAGAGAATCAGGTGTTCCAGGCCTGCCTTTATTGAGTTGGAGACCATTCTGAACACACGCACACACACGTGTGTGCGCGCGCGCACAGCTGAATTGAATAGGTGGCTCCATGCCATGCTTGTCATGCAGCCATGAGGACCTGAGTGTGGTCCCTGCACCTACATAAAAGCCAGCTGCAGCAGCACCTGATTCTCACTGGTCAGCTCCAAGGTCAGTGTGAGATCCTGTTTCACAGGTAAGATGGGGCTGGGGAGCTAGTTTGGCAGTCAAGAGTGCTTGCTGATTTTCCATAGGACCCGAATCTGGTTCCCAGCACCCTGTGCTGGGTAGTTTGCAGCTCCTTGAAATAAGCTCTAGAGGAGCTGGTATCTGGGCACTCACTCCACACATAATTTTTTTCAATTAAAAAAATTGACAGCCAGGTAGAATGACACACGCCTTTAATCTCAACACTCAGAAGACAATGGATCTCTGAATTCAAAGTCAGCCTGGTCTACAGAGTAAGTTCCAGGACTGCCATGACCACACAGAAATCTTGTCTCTAAACAAAAGCGTGTGTGTGTGGGGGGGGGTGTTCAACAGGGTCTGGAGAGATGACTCAGTGGTTAAGAGCACTGGCTACTCTTCCATAGGACCCAGGTTCAATTCCCAGCACCCATATGGCAGCTCATACCTGTCTGTAACTCCAGTTCCAGGAGATCTGACGCCTCACACAGACATACATTCAGGCAAAACACCAATGCACACAAATTAAGAAGAAATATATTTTAAAAAGGAAAACAAAACCCAACAAACTAATATTCATGCAGGCAAACACTAATACACATACAAAAAAATTAAGAAAAATACTTGGGCAGGTAGAGGTCCTTGCTACAAGCTTGGTAGTCCGGCCCTGAGTCTCCATTGGCAGGAGAGAATTGACTTTAAGCTGTCCTCTGGTCTCCACATGAAAGTACCACATCTCCTTGCCCAGACAAGTGTAACTTGTAAAAGGAAGAGCAAGGTGTGGTGACACACGCCTATAACCTGGCACTTGGGAGGCATAGGCAGGTACATCTATGGACTACATAATGAGTTCCAGGAAAACCAGGAAAATGTAGTATGACCCCGTCTCCAAAAGAAAGAGAGAGAGAAATTGAAGAATAAACCTTACGTCTGCTTCTGGCATTCACATATGCAAGTGTGAGTGCACACACAGATGTACATGCACACACACAAAGGAAGGGAGAAAAGGGAAAGTAAGCAAGAATAAACTGTGTTAGCACATGCCTGTAATTCTAGCATTTGGGATCAAGATTAAAGAGTTCCAAGCTACCCTCAGCTACATAGTTTGAGACCAGCCTGAGTCGTATGAGACCCCGTCTCCAACTTAAAAAGAAACCTGAGGTGGGCAATGGTGGTCCACGCCTTTAATCCCAGCACTCGGGAGGCAGAGGCAGGCAGAACTCCGTGAATTTGAGGCCAGCCTGGTCTACAATGTGAATTCCAGGTCAACCAGGACTGCCCAGAGAAATCTTGTCTTGAAAAAAGCAAACAAATAAACAAGAAGAGGCCGGGCAGTGGTGGCGCATGCCTTTAATCCCAGCAAGCCCTATTCTGGCATCTTCCTGCTGCAAAAGCGGAGGCATCTTCCTGCTGCAAAAGCGGAGGCTTCTGTGTCTTTTCTTTGGCTACCCCTGAGATGATAAGAAGCTGAGTGGTCAGAGAAGGCATTTTTGGTTTTGGTACCAAAGAGGGATTAAGGGATGCCCTGTTTTGAAGTGAGTAAGATAAGGAGAACCCATGTTTGACTTGTTGTTCTAGACTCCATAAGGGAAGGTATCCTGTGCTGTACAGGCATGAAAGGTCAGTCTGGATGATGCAGAAACTGGTTTAGTCCCAGTTTCTCTTTGCCATCTCTAGAGACAAGCTTTGCCACACCCACTTTCTGCCTGGGCTCCAGCTTCTAGGTCCTGCCACACCCACAGTTGATGATCAGACTTTCCTGGGGACCGTATAGACAGGCAGAGAGAGCAGCTTCTCCCCAGAATCTGTGGGTTCTGCCCCGGTAGATCTCAGAAAAGGGAACGTCCAGGTTGCATCCTTCATCCAGGTGTCCCTTTGTGTTTGTGCTTGTCGTAGAAAGTTCACTCTCCTGGGTGCTAGCTACCCATCTCCCACTTCCTTGAGGGCCACTTGTTCCACACAGGCCTTCCTTTGGGGCCACAGTCTTGACCAAAGGTCCCTGAAGGCACTGACCAGAGCTTGCTGAGGCTGGCACCGGAGGAGATCGCAGAGCGCAGGGTTGAGGCAGCTGTCGCTGTGTGCCAAGTGGGTGATGACAGGGAAACATAAGTGTGGATGGTGTGGAAAGTGCACCCAGAGCACCAGGTAAAGCTTCATCAGAATGCCCCAGAGCGTGACTGCATGCTCGGGAAACCAGGAGAGGATGCAAGAAGCCACCAGGACACGAACAGAGCGGGCTACCACTAGGCTGTCCTGCCACTGTGGAGGCCTGCATCGCTGCAGACACTGTAGAAAAGCCAGCAGCAGCAGGTAGCTAGCTGGTGGTGATGGTGCCCAAGGACACGATGAAGGCCAGAACCACCCTCTGTAGCTGGTATACCCCCAGCCAGTATCTGCTGGGAAAACGCAGAAAGCAGAGGTGCATACCCCACAACTCACCCTCAGCCCCAAAGATTGCTGTGGGCACAGTCACCAGGGCAGCTGCCACCCACACTGCCAGGGTGACCACACATGCCCAGAAGACAGACAGGTACCTGCCTGGTCTCACAACCATGGCCAGCACCCAGTATCTGGCAACACTCAGCGCTGTGATTAGGAAGGTGCTGGTCTGGATGCTGAGGACAGAGGTCATCAGGACTATCTTGCAGAGAGCACTTCCGAAAGGCCAGTGGGAGTCCAGTGCTGACTCAGTTGCCCAGAAAGGGAGAGTGAGGGCTAGCCTCAGGTCTGCCAGAGCCAGGCTGAAGACAAAGGTATCAGTAGGTGGTCCAGGTGCATGCTGAACACAATTACCTAGTATCCACAGTGTAGGGTAAAAGGAACAACTGGAGCAGAAAACCAACCAATCACTGAGCACCCTGACTATGGACCCAGAGTCAGAGAAAGAAACATCCTGTATTTGAGACCTGGGCCAGGAAGAGAAACATCTTTATCCCTGAACCGACTAAAGACTAAAGACATGTGCCCTGGCTCTGAAACTAGTGTCAAAGAAATACACTTTGTCCCTAGAATCAGCCAGTGAAAGAAATATGCCCTGGTCCTAAGATTAGAGTCAAAAAGTTCAAAAGGGCCCATCAAAATCCCAGCAAAATTCTTCAAAGACCCTGAAAGAATGGTATTCAAGGGGCTGGAGAGATGGCTCAGTGGTTAAGAGCACTGGCTGCTCTTCCAGAGGTCCCGAGTTCGATTCCCAGCAACCACATGGTGGCTCACAATCATCTGTAATGAGATCTGGCGCCCTCTTCTGGCGTGCGGCCATACATGGAGGCAGAATGTTGTATACATAATAAATAAATAAATCTTTAAAAAAAAAAAAAAAAGGGCGGTACTCAACTTCATTTGGAAAAGCAAAAAACCCAGGATAGCCAAAACAATCCTGGGCAACAAAAGAACTTCTGGAGGCATCACAATCCCTGACTTCAAACTATACTACAGAGCTACAGTACTGAAAACAGCCTGGTACTGGCATAAGAACAGACAGGAGGACCAATGGAACCAAATAGAAGATCAGGATATCAATCCACACATCTTCGAACACCTGATATTTGATAAAGAAGCAAAAAATATTGAATGGAAAAATTCAAATTTAACAAGTGGTGCTGGCATAACTGGATATCAACATCTTGGGCCAGAGAAGCAGACAGCTAGCTCAGCTAGGATGCTCTCGTAAGGGAGCAGAGCAGAACTCAGCAGAACTCAAGAAGAGCAGGATCCCTATATCCTGCGGGGAGACCATCCCCCAGCTTCAGGTAGCCTGACTTCCCCATAGTCAGGACACCTTTCCTCCAGAGCTGAGCTGTCCCGTTGTAGCTCCAGCCTCCAGAGCTGTTCTACTGCGGCTCTACCCACCCAGAGCTGTCCTATTGCAGCTCTTACCCCCCTCCCCGCCAGAGCTGTCCTATCGCGGCTCTAAGAATATCCTGGCTTCCCAATAAGTCAGGATATCCCAACACCTCTACATACACACCTCTACATACATACACACCTCTACATACACACCTCTACATACACACCTCTACATACACACCTCTACATACACACCTCTACATACACAGCACAGCCAAATTTCCCAGCAAGCCAATGATACCTGCAAGTCTGTAGGCCAATGTGACCACGATCCTCTCAAAGCAAGGAACTGAATGGGTATTGCAGCACCCTCAATACTCAGCACACTGTCTCCAGAGCCATTGACCCAGAAGAGGGTGGGCAGAGAGAAGAATTGGATGTGGCCATCGCAAGGCATCAGAGGTTGCTGGAGCTTGCTGGAGCAGAGCAGAGCAGTCAGCAAGTACCTGTTTGCTGGACTGGCAGGCGCCAGAGCAGTCAGCAGGAAAGCAGAAGAGACTTGGGATCTGGGTGTTGGTCTGGAGCTTTAAGTTGTAAGAGACTCTGCCCACGCTCACAACTAAGAGGGAGGGGTGTGGATAGAGCAGCCTACTTCTTCCCTGTTGGACAATAGTCCCGGGTGCGGCAGCACAAGGGAGTGGTACGTCCACACTGCAAACATTTGCATAACAGCTAGGAAAAGGGAGAAACTAGAGGTGTCTGGAGTGACAGAACCAAACCAGAAGTCCCTCTCCCCTGGGCAGGGTGCAGAGAGACCTCTGTTGAAAGAAGTCTTGGAACAGGCTAGGGAAGGAGTATGGAGATAGAGGAGAAGAATGGAAGGCAGAGTCGGAGAGGAAGAAATGTGTCTCCTGTCCTTTGCTGTGTCCCTTTGAGTGAGGTACATTAACTCCCCTGCATGCGTTTCTATGCTTAAAGTGCCAGTGTAAAGGCCAGAGAGATAGTGGCTCTGTGGGTAAAGGGGCCTGATGACTTCAATCCCCAGGTTCCACACAGGGGAAGAACAGAACCAACACAAGCTGCCATTTGACCTCCACACTCATGCTGTGGCCTGTGTGTGTGTGTGTGTGTGTGTGTTTGTGTGTGTGTGTACCCCCCCACTAAATGTTAAAAAGAAAATATACAAAATAAATTCAGTGGGGTGGCAATTGCCTGTGGTCTCTGCTATCTGCAAGGCAACTGGATCATTTGAGCCCAAGACTTGAAGGCCAACCTTGGCAATATAACAAAACATAATCTCAAAAAACTTAATAAGGGGCTGGAGAGATGGCTCAGAGGTTAAGAGCACTGGCTGC